>OZ024889.1:11288071-11575571 GCA_964017195.1 Siderastrea radians | reverse complement strand
TAAGAGGATTGTATGCATCTATGCAAAGACCGTGAAGCAAGAAGAAGGAATAGTTCACGAGCCATCTCTCTGAAGCAACAGAAATTTATCCCTGAAATGCTGAATGCTACCGAAACAGGCGCCAAAAATGCGAAAAGCAGGTCGGGAAGGGAACGACAATGCGCATGATCAATTCGTACCCAAGGTCACTCGGCCAAACCGGCCAGCCAGCGGAAAATGCAAACCGCTTTTCGAATGATATAATTTGGTGGTACATCACAAAAATAGCAATATCAGTACTCTAAATGTACAACAAATTTGCTCGATTGGCAAACTTGCGGTAAATTCATTTTTTCGTCCAGTGCTAGATTTATTCTTTACTCGACATATTGAGTAAAATACACATTTTACTCAAAGAGTCAGTTTAATTCATTTTCAAAAATGCTTTTTTTGCTGTGTACTTGCGAAGAAACTTCATGAGGTTCTCCAGCTTTGTTTTGAAAACTATTTTATGGCCATGGGTTAAAATTTCTAAACGTTTCCAAACAACGTTAAGGTTACTGTATACCTTCGCGGGTGCCTTCCGGCAAATCTTCTCTACGCGCGTTGTTTTTATATAATTCCTAGCAAACTATATATCACTGTAAAGCATATAAAATGCAGAATCCGAAATAGTACTTTTTCAAGACCTTTTTTGCCTATGTAAAAGCGCGCAAGCCGTCAAACGCAAAACTGACTGAGTTCGCCAAAGTGAATTATGTCGGCTTCGCGTTATCGTGGACATCAAAATAAACTGCACTACGTCAATCAGGATATGACAGGCTAACAAAGTGTGTGAGGCTTTTTCGTTACTTTCATTGGTTCCCGAGAAAATCTGTTGTGAAGTTAGACAATTGAAATATTTTCGACGGTCGTCACGCGCCGGGACATAACAAGAAAAATATTGGGAATTTCGTAAAAGCCTCACAAAATTTGGCGCGTTAATGTGTGTCGAACATTTGGGCCAAGTTTCGTTTAAATCCGATAAAATTGAATACCCCAATAATTCGTTTGAATTGAGGGAATATGCAAAAAAACGAAACTCGAGTTTTAGGCACCGAAAGATTTCGACATTTTTCGCACATAATTAAAGCAGTTGCCAGCGTGGTCATGCCGCCGACCAATAAAACGTAAAAACACAACGGAGTGTCTCGACAAAGCGGTCTATGAAACTCGCGGGAAAAGGAAAGCCAGAACACAATATTTTTTTGGGCTCGGTTTTTTAATCATAACACTAAATCACCAGAATCGTGGTCTCTTGGATCGGCAAGAGAACGAAGCATAAAAGCGAGCATAATCAAGAACGTCGCATAATAGCGCTAATTAAAATCTTCACTGCGTCAAGCGATCAGACTGAATTCGCTGGGTGAAACGAACAAGGTTCTTCAATGCACACTTCTATAAATGAGTTTGATGTGAATTACCGCAAAATTTCGGTTAAAAGAAACAACATTTTCTATTTTGGTAAAGAGACAGTTTCCCTAACTTGGCAGTATTTGGACATTTTGGCTCCGAAAAAGCCTACTCAATAGCGCGCGCTAACAATTCTAACGGCAATTAACCAGCTTAAAACACATTAACAAGTTCGTTGAGAGAGACATCAGGGCTTAAAAGTCGCGTAATTTCGGTTTTATAAGCACCAACACATCCTTCCACAACACGCTTTACTTTCTGCAGGAGACCGACCACGAGTACGTGTCATCGACGACTGTAGTCTGCGTATTATACCGAGCGCCGTAGAAAAAGAAACGTGATCACGATGGACCTGTACGACAAATTCTAATTTTTGATTTCACTATTTCGTCATTTCATCGTTTCGCCATTTCGCCAAACTACTGGGATTGCGACGTAAACAAAATGTGCACTTATGCAATTTTCCGTAATCCGAGATCCCGAATGAATTTTCCCCGCGAAAAATGTTAACAGGCCGCTGGACGCCTAGTGGGAATTATTGGATCATGACACCTTTAGTTATTCAATAACTGGGCTTCCAAACCATTCTTTTTGACACATCTCGCGTTCTTTTAATGATTTTGCGAAAATAGTTTCGGCAATTTCAACTTTAATACCTTATCTAACCAAAGAGCAAAAAAGTAGAATTTTAAAAAATCTGACCCTTGATCGTTAACAGTACCCTTAAGAGCATCATTAAAAGCGTTCTGGACTAAAATATCGCTCTTCATCATGAGGAGGAATCCGAATTGGAGAGTATATCAGTTTAAACTGCGCGTATCTCGGAGTACCAGGAATGGAAAACCGCCAAGTTTTCGTTCGAATCCGTTTGCGGAAACCCGAAGGAAACAGCCAACGGAAACGCTGCGGAAACGCAATGGAAACATTCTAAACGTTTCAGCTAACGGAAACGCTGCGGAAACGCCAAACATTGTCATCATTCAGCTAAACTACAGAATACAGGGCCACTTTTCTAGCTATTCTAATTGAGATGGCTCGGCGGCTCGTCACTCAACGCGACTGGCGAGCCGCCGAGCTGTCGAGCCACTAAATAATATACCTTTTATACCTTACTCGTTCTATAAACACTCAACGCGACTGGGCGAGCCGCCGAGCCGTCGAGCCACTAAATAATATACCTTATATACCTTACTCGTTCTATAAACACTCAACGCGACTGGCGAGCCGACGAGCCGGCTCAAATAATAGACCACAAAAAAGGGCCCTGTATTCTTTAGTTGCTCCCGCTCCCATCATTCTTCTCTTACACGTTTCCCGTCGTAACCGATCTGCGGAAACGTAACGGAAATGTCAACTATCAGGTTTCCGTCACTTTCCCGAATTACGGAAACGCCGTATTTCACCCTGTGAGCGCGCCAGCTAGCTGCACCTATATGTATATCGAATTCAAGCATGATTGTTGTAAAAAGCCTCTATTCTTGCTTAAATTGACCTACCTTCAGAGTTGACGTGCCAAGGGAAAAATAACTTGAATATGTACAGAATAATGTACAGCACAAACGTGGTCATTTCAATGAAAACTGTGACAACAGCTTTAATTTACGGTTCCGTTTCCTGAGAATTCCAGATTACTTCCCAAACATTTACGAGTGCAGTCCAAGTGATGTATCACATAAGATTGTAAGGAGTTAAGGTGTAAAACCACTGCAAAAACCGTCTACGATCAATCTTGCACAACGTCGGATCAGAAAGATTGTGACCAGTCCAAATTGATAAAAATATAAATGATTGTCAAAATGACTACTGCAGAGACTGATCAAACAACGTGAAAAGACGTAGGTTACAATATTTCGACTGGCCAATACCAGTCTTCATCAGGTGTTATTGAGGCAAATCACGAGGTTACAGAAGTATGTATGTAGTAAAACAATGAACGGAAGCTACATATATGACGTGGTATGGCGTGGCTTAGAAATGATAGGAAAAAACTAACAAACGTCATATATGTAACTTCCGCTCATTGTTTTACTACATACATATTTCTGTAAGCTCGTGATTTGCCTCAATAAAACCTGATGAAGACTGGTTTTGGCCAGTCGAAATATTTTAACCTACGTCTTTTCACGTTGTTTGACCAGTCTCTGCAGTAGTCATTTTGACAATCATTTATACACATAAGATTGCTTCAATTTGATAAATGGCTTACTGTTAGCCTTTTGTTCTGACTTTTCAAACAAGCCAAAATAAACTGACTAGCGGACCTCCCACCAATTCAATTACACACCCTATATGCACTGTGGAACAGGTGAAAAAACAAAAGAAAGAAAAAAATTATTTTTATTTTTGTCCGAGAACGTCCTAGAAATCAATCGATATCATACTTGACGTCACTCATTACTTTCCGCATTCTGAAATGCTGAGTGGCGGATGAATTACCAAACTATGAACACTCACAGAAACGATAATTATACCTCTATTTCTAAGTTCCATGTGTCAAGATAAGTAAACTAGCGTGAGGTCCGTGTTCCTTTCATTTCCTTTGCAAGACGTCCGTATTCATCAATTAATTACAGCTGTTTTGACAATTTGCTAAATTATTGCCCTCACATACCAATGTTGGCCCTCCATTTGTTGTAGCAGACTAGGCTAGGCTAAACAAACGCTTTTTCCTACAAGCTGTTTTACGTGGATATTTTTGAAATTAATAATGATTTGGAGATACATAAAGAAGAAAAAACTAACGAGATTAAGTTCCAACGTTTCGGCGACTTCATGACGCCATTATCCATGAGAATCCTCATAGAGTATTTTTTGGCTCGCTGTTGGAAGCCATAGTTGTTAAGGACGCTAACATTGACCTAATTAAATGCTCGAAAATCTAATTAAGTGAATCCATCGTTTAAGCCAATCATACAGCGCGAACTCGACTTTGACTGGCAAGACAAAACAAGACTTACATTATAAGTTCATTGGAACCACGTGCTGGATGAACTGGCCAAGATCTTTGCATCTTTACAACTTTAATTTCCCAGCAAAACAGGAATACTCGAAGAAATAGCACAGAAATATATAAGCAACACCATCGCCTTCCAACACAGCTAAGAAGGCAATTTGCTGTCTTGACGGCTTTGAGAACTATTCATTGCATTACAAAATGTCATTCATGCAAATCATGCTAAATTTGCATACGGTGTACTTGCAAAACAAAGGCGCCCCTGACGTGCTCATCAGCGGCTTATGTTTACTAAAAAAAATGTACCATTTGCTCCCAATATGGTGCTGAGAAATATTCGACGCATCGTGTAATCCTTATTACAAACTGTGCCTCTAAATGCGGAGTGCTTTCCCGTTTCAATCACCTTTATAGACCTTTTAAAACCGGACTTATGGCTTTTTTATAAATTTCCCGTGACGCTTGCAAAACAAAAGCTCTAACGCGCTCATCAGGGTCTAATGTTTGCTAAAAATACAATTTCGCACGCAATACACTGCCAAGAAATACTGGGCGCATGGTAGTAATGCATGGTTCAATTCTACCTGTTACCATCCCCCCCGGGCACACCCCCGGGGATTTGCAATACGTTGTTTTGTGTACAAGACATAGATGACGATATTTATTTCCGTACAATAGCAAAACAGACGTTTTGACAAGAATTTAGACGCTTTTCGAGAGTTTCTTGAACAAAGGACACTACCTGTATAATATGATAACAACATGAACACTGTATTTCAAAAAGAAAACTGAAGAAAAACCTCCAACCGCACTGGCATACGGCTAGCGAGTAAAGAAATGGTCTTCGCTACGTGATTTAATCTAAATATAGCACATACGCACAAGAGGCCCGTGAACAAATTGATGGCAGCATTTTAAAGGAGTTTCTCTTACCTTGTTTCATTAGAATGAACACTGGACTGAGACCTCTGTTTAATATAAAGCCATGCGTCCGTTTTCATATAGAGTCTATTTAAGTCGACTTAGAATATGCATAAATACGCTTAAGAAAATTTCTTTGTTTGTGACGAACGCCATCCATCAAACGCACATTCGTTTAACAAATTATAACAAAAGTTCCTTCGAATACAGATTTTAATTTTGAGAGATTATTCTTCTCTAACCAGTCTGCTACAAATTCTAGAGATTCTTCCTGGAACTAGGCAGTCTTCTTCACGCGGTTCGGCGTCAACCGAGAAGTGACGTACCTCACAAGAACCAAAAACAACAAGAAGTTGTTTTCGATTTGCCCCGCCCCCCTCCCCCCGGGACAAGACCATTTCAAACAATTCCCCACCCCCGGGACCGAAGGGTTGGACTTGTCCCGGGGTTGCCCGGTGGGGGGGATGGTAACACGTAAAATTGAACCATGCATAATCTTTGTTACAAATTGAGCCTTCAAAAAACAGAGTATTTTTCCGTTTAAGGTATCAGGGTACTCCAAATGACAACATTGCGTTATCACCGTTTAAGCGTCAGGCGTTTCACAAAAACCCAACAAACTGTATATTGTCTGAAAGCTTAATAATTGAAGATTACGAAAATGTATTT
The DNA here is from genome assembly GCA_964017195.1 of Siderastrea radians. NCBI lineage: Eukaryota > Metazoa > Cnidaria > Anthozoa > Scleractinia > Rhizangiidae > Siderastrea > Siderastrea radians. Next base: position 11,569,597 of record OZ024889.1, on the reverse strand, counting down.
AGATAAAGAAACAAGGCTATTCTGTTCAAAATATAGCTGACGTTTTACAAAAGTACATCGTTCACAAAATTGGTTCCACTCCACTCGAAAATAGTCTGGAGAGTAAGAAGGACATCGCGCCGAATTCTTCACACCTTTGTCTCAAAAATCGTGTCTCGGAATTTTTATATCTGGCCAGGTTTGTTTTCTGCACTCAGTTAAACTTTGAAGTTTAGAAAGACACCCCTTCTCTTTCTTAACGGATTATAACTCTTGAATGAACGCAAAAAATAAAATTCGGAGACAGGTTGTCAAATTATCTGGCAACATTCTCACCAAACGATGTGCGACAAATGCAGACTGCAGACTTCACATAATTTAACTAAACGTCACAAAGTCTGCAGGCCCTAGAAGTCTACAATTCTGCAAGTCTGCATTTGTCGCACACCACCAAATTTTGAGCTAAATTGGTTGAAAACTCGCTTAACGCGAACCTAAAACGTGCACTCAATTTCTTGAAAAATTGGTTTCGAGAAAAAAGGCAAAATAGATGAGGAGACGTTTTTCCGGCCTGATGAGATTAAAACCACCTAGGTGTCAGGATAATTACCAAGCGCTCACAACACTATGCAACATTGACTAGGGGAAGGAGGGGAGGGTGTTTCAACGACTTGTGTCACTGGTTGTATATGATTTAAAAGTATCATATATCTTTGAAAATAATTATGAAATTGCGTGATATTTCTAAATGTCTGTTAAAATCAAGTCATACGTTGAGGCCTATTTTGCCTACGCTGTCCCTGCAGATGTCTTCACTGAGCATGCACTGATTTCCTCTTTGAATGGTAAGCTCATTAAAAAGTATTCAGCAGTTAAAATGCGCCAGCAACAATAATTTTAGCTTCCATAGCGCGTTACACCACATGTGCTTCCAGAGCAGTTTTTTTCCGGCTTAAAAGCGCACTTGAACAAAGCAAACTTAAAAACCCACAAGAAGGACAGTGTTCTGAAGGAACTGTAGTGCTATATGAATCAAGCTAGTTATGTGGTTTCTTTTACAATGGTTTGTAATTAACATCGGGTTACCATTGTAACCCGTGGACTTGCTAAAAAGTTAACTGGTTACATCTATTTTTAAATTTTGACGGGTTACATTGGTAACCCGTAAACACGAGCCGCAAATGTCCTCAGCTCTTTGATTATTATGTCCAGATCGTAATAGAAATAGCTCGTTTCGTTTATTTTATATGAGACCGGTGCAAAAAAGGCATTGCGCTGTTACGAAAAAAGCGTTAGGAATAATTTGAGATGGATTTTAGTGTCTGTTGGAGTATAAGTATGGTGCCTCAATTTACTCCGGTATTTTACAAGCCGTCTAAAGTCGGTGATGCTATTTGATTTAGGGCTTGTGCATATCTTATTTCGGAATTTTCAAACGCTTCTTTTCTTGCCACTTCGCATCACATCAAATGACAATCGTTTTCTGTTGGCTTAAGGCTTGGACATCTAGCAAAATGGTTTAACGCGGTTGTATGGAGGTGATTTTGGTGTCCTCTCTTACACTGGTACTTGTTGGTCTGTAGCCAATGCCGGTTTTCTGTGTTTTAGCCGTAAACGAAAGGTTTGGCGTCTCCTCTCTCCATTTTGGAAAACTTCAGAGCTGTCTGAGACACCACGCATTTTTTCCCAACCATATATACTTGCCAATTTTCAAGAGGTAATTTTGGGTTCAAAGACCTGTATGCCGTGACACGTAATTAAAGCCTATTCCTTTCGACACAATCAGTGTCACTTTGTTGAAACACTGTCGGTACAATTGTGTCTCCCTCCCTCTCCCACTAGGCAATGTTGGAAAAAAGTTTCAACCAAATTGATGAAGACAAGCGCTCACAACACTATGCAACATTGACTAGGGGAAGGAGGGGAGGGTGTTTCAATGACTTGTGTCACTGGTTGTAGCTACTAGGGGACTCACAGCAGAAGAACTCGTGCACAGCAACTTATGGTGGCACGGACCATCATGGCTCAAAGATGACATGACAAAGTGGGCCTCCTGGGACTTTCAGCAGATTGATGATGCCACATTACAACAGTTGGCTAAACACTCGGCTGGTGCAGAGGTGATGTACGAAACTTCAGCTTTGACAGAAATAGAAGGCACGATAGAAACTGCTGCTGAACCAATTGCCCCTTTCGAGCTGAACGAAAAGGATTATTCCTCTCTAACCAGACTTCTCAGAGTGACAGCTTGGGCACTACGATTCATCCGAAAACTTCAAAAAAAAAAAGTACCGAGAGAGGGGAGCTTACTGTTCAAGAAATCAGCCAATCAAAGCTTATGTGGGAAACATACGTCCAGAAAAGCAACTTCGCTTCACAAATCCATGCTATCAAGAGGAACAAGAGAAACAATTTGAAGCATCAACTAGGATTAGAGATGGATGAAAACGGACTCCTTCGTTGCCACGGGAGGTTGATCAGTGAAAACCTGCCACAAAACACTGTTTATCCGAAACTCCTGCCAAAGAACAATGCCTTCACGAACTTAGTGATCATTACCTTCTATGAAAAGTTGATGCACACAGGAGTTTCCCATACCTTATCAGCAATTTGAAGCGAGTATTGGATTCCACAAGGCAGAGCTGCTGTAGGAAGAGTACTTCTCAGCTACCGAAGATGTCGTAGATTCCAAGGAGGTTCATATAAAATGCCCAATATGGCACCATATCATCACAAAGGATAGAAGAATCGCCACCCTTTAGTTACACAGGCCTCGATTACCTAGGACCCCTCTATGTGAAAGTTGGAACAGAAACAAGCAAGATATGGGTCTGCCTCTTCACCTGCTTAGCAATCAGAGCTATTCACCTAGAGATTATCAGGGACATGACTGCAGACCAGTTCCTCTTGTGTCTAAGAAGATTCATTGCCAGGCGCGGCAAACCAAATCTGATTATCTCTGACAATGCTCCACAGCTTAAATTGACAAAGTCTACTCTTGACGAGGCATGGCAATTTGTCACCACCCATCCAGATACGCAAAGCTATTTGGCAAATGAAAGAAACAAGTGGAAGTTTATCGTTGAACTAGCACCCTGGATGGGAGGTTTTTACGAACGTCCTGTGGGCCTTGTGAAGCAGTCTCTCAGGAAGTCAATCGGGATAATCTGCTTAAACTTTGACCAGTGCCAAACAGTCCTGACAGAGGTGGAAGCTGTGCTTAATTCCAGACCATTAGTGTATGTGGGGGCTGACCTGAACTCTGGATTTACACTCACACCTGCTCATTTCCTCAACCTGAACCCACAAACTGGTACACGCACCTAGACACGGAAGATCTTGAGCAAGACAGAGACTTTCTGGATAGAATGAGTTCCTCCACGAAGCTTCTGGAAACATGGCGCAAAGGACAGAAACATCTTGATACATTTTGGAAACTGTGGTTTAACGAATATGTGCTGAGTCTGCGTGAGAGAACCCAGAAAACGTTGAAAGCGCCTAGAATTCAATCTGCCGTCCACCCTTCAAAAGGAGACATTGTGCTTCTAAAAGACAACTTACCAAGAGGAAGCTGGAAGTTGGGGAAAATCGAAGCACTCATCACAAGCCAAGATGAAGAAGTTCGAGCAGCCACAGTTAGAACATCATCAGGGAAACTACTGAACAGAGCATTGAATTTTCTGTATCCTTTGGAATGTTCTGAACTCAGTGGAGAAAAACCAACCCTGACGAAACCAATGACCAGAGAGCAAGCAAAGATGATTCACACAATCAGGGGAGCAGACAGCGGACAGCAAATGAACGCCCAATTCGTCAAGCCGCGATTGAAGCAAGGAAAACATTGCACAAATTATTGAACACATACATTTGCATGAATGCAATTTCTTGTTGAGTTACAGGACCTATTTTGTATCCTTGAACAATGTGAATGGAGACATTGTTAGTGACAGCCAGCAGTTAAGTTGACATTGAGAATTTTTTTTGAGCCTCGGGAGTGTCATGGGAAACCCGCCATGAAATTTATTACGTCATTTTCCCGCGGGATTCGGCCCGAGAACACGTTGTTGTAAAAAATGAATGAAGGCGAGTCCGCCATGTTTGTTCTGACCAGAATAGAATCGCCCGACGCGACAACGATTCTTCATAGTATTCTCCGTCATCTTCTCTTTCAGCGTCTTGCAACGACTCTGTTGGTATCTTTAAGCGGCTCGCAGACACGGCGTTCTCCTTCTTCTCTAGGTTCTTCCAACTGTAGCGTGGGGCCTGAGCCCTAGTTGTTAGTTGGACATGCGCAGTAATCTGTGTGTTTGGAGTGTGTTGTGATTCGAACAGTGTGTTGACTTAACGAGTAAAAGAGAGCGCTCTGTAGCTCGTTACACCTGGTGGCAGCGGTGAAAGTAGGGTGAATCAACAATGGAAGAGAGTGTTACAGTGCGGCTACTCCAACCGGGCCACTTGGAAGAAAACTGACCAATCGCGACGCTAGTTGAAAACAAAAGATAGCAAAGTTTTTTGTAAACAACTAATAACGTTGAAGCAGACAAGACAATGCACGTTCGAAAAAAATTGAAACCGTGACCTCTGATCATGACCGCTCGGGAAACTGTCACGTCTATGATTGGTTGCTTTCGATCCTAAATGTGCTAAATTTTGAGCAGAACATTGAGATGTCGAATTCGGAATTGGTAATAAAATTTTCGCCCATAAACAAACCTGAAACGATACTTTCGCTTCAGCAGTACAGCTAATGCATGAGTTTGTTTGTAAAACAAACCTTTTCCGAAATGAAATAAGGTAACCCAACAAACTGGCTTGATTCTGATAAGCGTTTGCTCAGCGCAGCGAGTATAAACAAATACTGATGTAAAGATGAATGTCGACTTTGCGCCCTTTGATCGTTCAGTGATAACGGAGGTTATTTACTAAGTGTTTTTTGAATCAACGGGTGCTTATCGTTGATGTATTGATCCTGGCTTCTGCAGCCCTTTTTTTAATACGGCAAGGAAATCCAAATCCTTTGTGTGGGCGTGGTACAAGTCTGAAACGTAATCTCGTAATAGCTCAGGGGCACCCAACGAGAACATTTTAGTAAAATAATTGAAATATCATTTTCTGTGTTCTTATATTGTTTTAGAGCTTTCTAAAGGCATATTTGTGTAAGCTAATACAGGTTGATCTGTTCGGCATTTTTAGCTGAAAATTGAGGCCGCAGAAAAAGTTAAGAAACAGAATCATATCTGCCGAATTTCCGAACTGCTGATGGCTTGCCGAAAATACTAGCTGACCTTATTTTACACTTTAAACGACATGTTTTCCTCCGAAAAATAAGAGTTAATCAGCCCTCTTGTAAAGAAAGTCTGAGGTGGTTTTTCGCCAAAGAAACCTCTAGTTTTCACTGCAATTAAATCCGAATATCTCAGGCGATTTAGGCCTTCCGAACAGATATTCCCCGAAACGAACCGCTGGGTGCCGTATATGCCGCCCTCTCGATTCAGTCTTACTTGTATTTCCTGGGCAAAAGCCATTTTGGAAACATTTATATTTACAATAAGCTTATAGCTTATGCGACGCGTAAAAACTATCCGCCAGATTTCAATCACATCGAGTCAACACTGTGCCGTTTGAAAATGTTAAAAAACTATCGATAATTGAAGGTAACCAATAAAAAATTCGGCTATTTACCGAGAGGTCCGCAGAGTTAGACAGTTTCAAAATTTTTTTGGGAGATATATTGTCTAGATCCTTCAACGTTATTGGTCAGTTTATGAAAAAATGTTGCCTTCTTTTGTTCTCAATTAGCGTTGCGATTGGTCAATTTTCTTTCAAGTGGCCCGGTTCGAGTAGCTGCATTGTAAGACTTTAGAGACAAAACTAGCCCAGCTGAAAGCGAAAATTGGCAAGAAAAGCGAAAGTGGCGCGTCCACCTCAACAAGTTCGAATGGTTCGCCAGAAAACCTTCCGCTTCGCATCAAACCGGAAAGCTTTTCCGCTACGTCGGGGGAAAGCTGGCTGGCCTGGGTACGAAAATTAAAGAGCATTGCTGCTTTGAATAAATGGAGTCCCGAACTGCAATGTCAAATCTTACCAGCGTACCTAAAGGGCCTCGCCGAACAGACCTTCTACAGTCTAACCGGTGAACAAACCGCCACGTGGTCGGTGGTTGAACGGGCCCTAACTGATCGTTTCCATCCAAAGGAATCTCGTCAAGTTCACATTTCTACTTTGCGTGCTAAACTACGTCGACCAGATGAAGATTTACACCAACTGCGATGTGAAATTTCTCGCCTTGTGGAGTTAGCGTATCCCGAAGACCCCCCGGAAATCCTTAATCGTAATGCTAGTGATTTCTTTGTGGGCTCTCTAACCCCGATTGCTTTGCGTGGGAAAGTGTTGGACGTGGGTCCCAACAGCTTAGACGAGGCTTTGGCGGCAGCTCAGCGTTATGAATCAAATCAAAAAGTTCTGAACAAAGGAAGTACACAGGTGCTTTCTTCGACTTCCGGGGAGGAAGAGGGTGCCTCATCAGCCAGTTACAGTGCATTTCATACGAGTTTTGGACCTCAACAAGGGGATCAAGAACCTCCACCATGGGCTAAGGAACTCTTTCATCAGCAAGCTGAAATCTTACAGAAGTTGAAAAACATTCCTCGGGGAGAAAGGAATCAAACGTGGGGAGGCAATGTCCTAGAGCATGCTTTAAATGTGGCAGTCTGACCCATCTCGTCCGTGATTGTCCATCGTACATCAATCCTGATCAGGGAAACTTGAGAAGGGCGGGGCGCAGCCAGAAGTGACCCTGCCCGGAACCTCACAAGGTGCTTTCCTGAACTGCAAGGTAAATGGTTTTGAATGTCATGTTTTGTTGGACACGGGAGCAGAAGCTACAATTATCAGTGAAGTTGTGTATAATCACGTTAAATGCTCTCTATGCAAACTTCAACCCCAGCATAAGCCTGTCCTTGGGGCTAATAACATGCCATTTGATGTGCTGGGAGAAGTAGAGATTACACTCCCGCTTGGTGGCGTAACAGCACAGCATAGGGTGTTTGTGTGCTGAGATCTTACACAGGAAAAACTAGTTGGCATAGATTTCATCCTTACCGGCAGTTTTTGATCACATGAAATCATGTATCATCATTATTATCATCATTATCATCATTATAATAATCATTATTATCAATTTTTTAATGCATCATAGTCTAGTTACAAACTCAGACCTTTTTTCCCGGTTTAGCACTGTACGTTATGGCAAACACTCTCTTAGATACTTCGGACCGCTCTTATGGTCCACATTGTCTAACAAGGACAGGGGCCTGGCCTCATTATCCGCTTTTAAAACAAATATTAGGAAGAATAACCTTTCCAGCCTTATAGATGACAACAAATGTACAAACTGCCACTTGTGCAATACTCGAGGCCCTCTTTACTGAATTAAAGCTTTTGCTTACTTGCAGATTGATCAGAGTAAATACTATTTTACTGTAACAATCATTCAACGTTTTCGTCACTATTAATGTGGCTTCATTTACATTTAAATTCTTAATTAATGTTTTACATAGTCTTTTATTATTGTTATTTAGGTAGGAAAATTGTAATAACCATTTTTAAAATACTGAACGTAATCTTATACTTAATTAACTATTAGGTGTCCCCAATTAGTAGGCTACATATAGTCGGCTATAAGACTAGACACGCTAATAAAGTTGTTCGTTCATTCATTCATTCATTCATCCATCCATCCATCCATCCATCCATCCATCCATCCATCCATCCATCCATCCATCCATCCATGCATGCATGCATGCATGCATGCATTCATTCATTCATTCATTCATTCATTCATTCATTCATTCATTCATTCATTCATTCATTCATTCATTCATTCATTCATTCAGCCAAGTGGAGGCAATAGATACCCTAAATCAGATTAAAACGTCTAAAAGCCTATACCCTTTATGCCATTAGATCTATATCGCCTATCAGTATAATCCCATCGAGTTTGGCCCGAGAACTCCACAGCCAAAAGTTGACTGTACTTAAGTTTATTTTACGTAAATGACAACCGATTTATTGAATGGCAAAATATCTCATAAAACTTAATCCCATTGACGGCATAATGACAGACAGTCTTATTTTCCTTGACTGCATGTGTTGATAGATACCGATGCGGTATTTTAAGAAATCGCCGACGACAAGGCACGTGAAACTTGATTGGACGTGGCGATCAAATTCGCTGGAAAATTCGTCATCTTAGTAGGAGGCACGTGTACAATTTCAGAACAACTGGCGAATTTAGCCAATAGTCGTCACAAGCATATGAGATCGCCCAGTGCGGTCGCCGGCAGTTATAGTACAATTGGCTGCGATCGCTTGACCACAGGGTACCCAAACGCTGTATTAGTTATACATAATCATGAAATAAAAATCTTGTCATTTACCTGTGTTCCGGTGTCTTTTTTTGGAAACAGTAAACTTTGCATGGGCCACCGTAACAAAATAAAAGTACCAGATCCTGTGGTAAAGGATCTAACCAGCAAAAAATAAAGAACCAAGTACGATAAAAAAGCAATGCTGATTCAACGGTAGGGAAACTGTATATTTACCTATGTTTCAAAAGGTACAGCCTTTCTTCTTCAGGGTCTTACAGAGAATGACTCTAAGGGCAAAAACGTTACAATTTAAGCTAAGGGTATAAAATATGATACTAAAATAACAACTAAAGCAGCTTGTATTACAACGTTAAAAAACTGGCATAAAAAATAAAAACGTTAGGATTTGAAATTTATATTTAAAGAAGCTAATATTACAACGGTAAAAAACTGGCTACAATCTTCATGTCATCCTAAACACACTAAGAGAGCTATTCCATTCAGCTTAGCTCTTAGACTCCGCCGTATTTGTTCTTCTGACGAGACTTTCACGAAACGAACTACTGAACTCAAAACGTACCTTAACAAACGGGGATACAACCTGTCCTTCCTTGACCAAGAAATACGACGTGTTCACAACATGACACGTACCGAATCACTCGCTTCCAAAGACACTTCTCAAACAAACCAAACCAAACGGGTACCCCTTGTTATCAAATATAATCCAGCCCTTCGTTCTGTATCATCCATTATTCACAAACACCTCAACATCTTGTCCTCATCTCCCCGCTGCGCCAACGTTTTTAATGCTGCTCCCCTCGTTGCTTTCCGCCGCAGTAACAATCTTAGTAATTTATTAGTTAGCGCCAAACTTCGTAACCCTAACCAAAGTAACCAACCCCGTGGCTCGTTTCGATGCAGACACAACTGCTTGACATGCAACTATATAACAGACGGACTCACTAGCTACACATTTTATTCTACGGGCGAAACAAGACCCATTCATCATCACATTGACTGTAACTCTAAAAACGTTATTTACATGGTACAATGCAATCGTTGTCACAAACAATACATAGGAGAAACCAAACGACGACTCAAGGACCGCTTCAACGAACATCGTAGCCCTGTTGACAAACGAACTAACATTTCTAAACCTACTGCAGTCTCAGAACATTTTCTTTCTAACGACCATAATGCTAATGACATGCAACTTATTCCTCTTGAACTAATGAAATCTAACCGTGACAGTGTACGTAAAGCTAGAGAGGCATACCTCATCGATAGAGGTCAAACCTTAAAACCACTAGGTTTAAATAGGAGAGATGAAACATGACACTTTTTCCGGTTTTTCATCCTCCGTGTTTGTTTGTATTTTCAGTTGTATTTTTTTTGGGAGGGCGGGGGGGGGGGGTATTTGTTTGGTATTTTCCACTTTCTTATTTCTTATTGAAATGTATTTAGAGTTTAACGCTGTACGTTATCCCTATCACTTAAGCTTATGTTATTATAGTATCACGTATCCTACTTATGTTATATATTTTTCAAATTTTAAATCGCAACGTTTTTAGTTTTTTCGATTTAAATCAGAGCGAAGGCGGTTTACGTTGCGAGTTTCAAATGTTAACTGGTCTGTCGCAACGTAAATACGATGCGCCGATATTACGTCTCAAGTTTCCGATATTAATAACTCAAGTTACTAATACCGTTAACTATTAACTTTCCTCGCGGAGGAGTTTCGTGTTTCAATTTAACGGCCACGAGAAGTCTCTCTCTCCCCAAGGAGAGTGAATAGGGTAGGTTGGAAAGGCCGGAATGACGGAATTCGGAATTCGGAATCCGGAATGGTCGGAATATTCGGAATCGGCAATTTTTGTTAACAAATAAATAAATAAACAAATAAATAAATAAATAAATAAATGAATAAATAAACTAAGTATCTTATCATTTCTTATCACGCCAGGAAGTCTTCTAGAAGTGTCCAGGAAGCCTGGTTTCTACCATCCTCGCCCCCACTCTTAATGGGGGAAGGGGGAGAAGTGATGGGGGAGGGGAGAAGTGGGCTTTGAAAATGGGAATTGACATGATCTAGCACTTCTTGTTTGAGAATATGTGTGTGCTTGTGGTGGGGGGGGGGGGTGAGGGGTGGGGGGAGAAAGTTTAAGTGCAGGGTACTTAAAATCACACCTAACGAAGATAAGAACATATTACTTATTTCCTTCTTGGTGCCCTTCCCGGTCCACAAATCAGATGTGCACTGGCCCCATGGCTTCGTGAGATTCTGTGGGTTAGGTTTTTGGTATCAGTAGTACGCCGTGATTGGACGATATGACACCTTATCACCGGCGCCGGGCACCCGTTTGATGTGAAGATAAGATCAGAGGAACTCACTCACAGTTTTATTTATTAAATATATCGAATCTCTAATCTCTTTGCGTAACAGTTTGCTTTGAGTTGCTATAGAAATGCACTGCAAAAACTAGGAAGCCACAAGAGTACATGAACTATAATACTCAGGGATCCCCCACACTTGGTATGCAGTCTCAAGATATTGTATTTTTCCCTACGTAGCCTTAGACGGCCAGGCGATTAAGCTAAGAGAAACACCACCTACCTCCACCAGAATGAACAACTTCTGCATAGGTCCTTTGCATCCATCATCATACATACATACATACATACATACATACCTACCTACCTACCTACCTACCTACCTACCTACCTACCTACCTACCTACATACATACATACATACATACATACATACATACATACATACATACATATTTATTGAACACATCCCCGTTTGAGAATGGGGAATGGCATTTTGTCTAGTTTGCGTGCCGCGGTTTGTTGCTGGTGATGACACTGTCAGATAGTCGAAGCGATAAGGAAAATTTACTTTATTTTGTTCTTTGATTACAGGGGTAATACGCTGTTTTATTATTATAGTACAATTTGCATGGGGGGTGGGGGGGGGGGTGTCTGGTAGAGACAAGGCTTCCTGGAGACAGAATAACATACCACTACTGACGCGATGAGAAATGACGAGAAGTTGTTTAGTTTATAATTGGTTTAGTTTAGTTTTATTTATTTATATATTTATTTTAATATTTTAGATTTTTAAGATTTTTTAAACTTATTCCGACTAAACGCTGTTGCTAATAATTACTGTGGCTTTCGAATATTCATTTTATTACACGCAAGCATACATCAAACAATTTCACTATGCCTCTTGGAGCTACCAGCAGTTGTCGGGATACTTCTCCCACGTGTTTCTTTTTTGAACTGTTAAACTCCGCCAGGAGGGCGTACGAGCAGCCATTCCGTTCCGCTCAGGGATACGAGCGGGAACACCACGCGCTCTAGCGGAAAGAAGGATTAGTCGTAGTCTAAGACACCAGAGCCCTGCACGTATTGGTAGCTTCAGTGTACTCCTGATACCAAAAACTTGACCCACAGAATCTCACGCAGCTATGGGGCCAGTGCACATCTGATTTGTAGACCCGGAAGGGCACCAAGAAGGAAATAAGAGAAGATATGTTCTGATCTTCGTTAGGTGTGATTTTAAGTTCCCTAGACTTAAATTTTCTCCCACCACAAGCACACACATATTCTCTAACAAGAAGTGTTTCCCATTTTCAAAGCCCACTTCTACCCTCCTCCATCACTTCTCCCCCTCTCCCATACAGAGTGGGGGGAGGTAGAAACAATGCTTCCTGGACACTTCCTGAAGACTTCCTGGAGTGATATGAAATGATAAGAGACTTAAATTATTTATTTATTTATTTATTTATTTATTAAAAACAAATTGCCGATTCCGAATACTCCGACCATTCCGGATTCCGAATTCCGAATTCCGAATTCCGTCATTCGATCTCTTCCAACCTATCAGTTAATAGTTAATAATATCGGAAACTTGAGACGTAATATCGGCGCGTCGTATTTTCGTTGCGACAGACCAGTTAACATTTGAAACTCGCAACATAAACTGCCTTCGCTGTGATTTAAATCGCTTCCAAACCAGCCCCCCCCCCCCAAAAAAAAAGAGGGACACCGGAACACAGGTAAATGACAAAATTTTTATTTCCTGATTATGTGTAACTAATACAGCGTTTGGGTCCCCTGTGGCTTGACCTTTTTTGGCAATCCAGTAATCATAACTGTGCAATATATATATGCGACTCTCACAAAAAAAAAAACTGTGTAAATGGCGCTTAATATAAAGGAGCTGTGTAATGTAAGGAACCAAAAGATCTTGTTCGTGTTAATGGCACTAAAAATAATGCTCCAGTTTTGTTTATGACTACTCCACTAGTGCACTGAAATTGTAAATATGCTGTAATCCATTTCCTTCCTGTCCATCGGTGGCCAAAGGCACTTATTTACAATTCCGTGCAAGTGTAAGTCATTCCTCTTTTAAAAAGTTAAACAAAACTATGAAGTGTATGGTTGAGAACCAAATCATTTCTTATTTCATGTTCTAAAAGTTCCCGGTTGAAGATCATCAGATCACTAAAATACACGTTGGTCGTATGTCCGCTGATAATTATCACTTCCATTTCTAAGTTCCTTAAGATATGTCAAGATAATTAAATTCGCGTGAGGTCCGTGTTCCTTTTATTTCCTTTGCGTGACGTCCGTATTCATCAGTTAATTAGGGAGTTTAATCAACCACGACCGCAACGCCAACGAGAACGTCAAAAAAACAATAGGTTTTAATGATCAAAACACTGGCTTTGCATGTGCATTATACATTCTGGTACATTTCTTTGCCGTCTCTACAAAACAACGACGTGAAATAACCAGTGTTAAGGGTTTTTGGAGAACGAGAACACACGAAGAAGAAAAACCCTTTCTCTCCCTAAACTTGAGCGCTGTCCCTACGAATTCAGTTCCCGGACAGTTCATCCAAATTAGACAAATTAAACGAGCTGGAAGAATCGCAAAGTAGAATAAAAGAACCAAAACACACGTTTTCCTGTGCATTGCTGTCGTCGTTGCTTTAAGTCCCTAGCTAATTACAGCTGTTTTGAAAATTTGCTAAATTGTTGCCCTCATATACCAATGTTAGCCCTCCATTTGTCTGCAGCAGACACTTAGGCTAAATAAACGCTTTTTCCTACAAGCTGTTTAACGTAGACATTTTGAAAAAAAGAAAAAAACCAACAACAACGAAAAGACGTTTTCAGAAAAGTTAATAATTTTGAGGATCAGTAAGTCATTTTGCTGATATGATAGATATGCTAACATTATTCTAAAAAATTCCTAGGGAAATTCGCTAAGGTATCTTCCAGCGGTAATTGTCATGAATTAACGAATGCAAATCCCATTAAAGTTTTCAAATGCGCTTCTCTTACACATCAGAAATGTTTTATCGAAAGCTTTATTTATATTACTCTTTTTATTTGCTACTGATAAATGCGACGACGCAGACAAAGCATTCCTTCTTGACTGGATTTTACCTTTTAGCTTTTCCTCTTCAATTGACTTCAGCTTTCCAGCTTTCTGGAATAAACCCTTCTCGTAGCTTCAAGTTGCCAGAACTGCTATTTTGTTCACACACTGTCTTGTCCTTTATTAGTTGACCAAGATTGAACCACTGAGGTGCAATTCATAAGCTGACATCTGTTCTGCAGTCTCCTTATTTTAGGGGCCAAAATGTATATGTTGTAGTTCAATTTTATCCTTGGTTTTCTTTTTCTGAAGAAAAAGTGCGGTTTTCCTGTTATAGAAAGACCACTGACCACTAAAACTGAGACAAATAAACAAAGTTATGACATTGACCACACCAGTCCAAATAATATTCATTTTTCATGTGCAGTTTGGATTTAGAATTGCTTCTGAACACAGCTGTTACCTTTTCCCCTCCATTTAGAAAGGGGGGCTTTGTCGATCGAGCCTTGCGATCTTGCTAAATTATAGATCACCTTAATTGATCAGTTTGGCCTGTTTGGAGTTACCCGACGGCCTCTTTCTAGTTTGTCTGGCAGTGAAACAAATTTGTTTTGAGCAAGAAACGCAATCGCACCTGGTTTTTCGTTATGATGACAGATTTTAATTTTTGTTTTGTTTTGACACCAGTAAAGAGTTTTGTCCCCTAGTGCGATTAGGGCCTAACTCACTGATTGATTTCTACAACGCGCGCGCTTTATTGTAGTCAAGCCGCCAGGAGCCTGGTAAAAGTAAAAGTCAGGGAAGGACATAACACATTTGGCGCTAAACAAACCCCAGTTGCTTAGTTTACTCGATTTTACTAGACTGCGATTAGATTTGAAAAGTTAAAACCTGGAAAAGTGACTTCCTTTCTTGCTTTTCTCTCGTCTATAAAATCGGGTCACAGATTTCAAATTGGAGGGCGGGCATTGCTTGATCTTTGTACGACGTGATGTGTTTCGTCCAATGTGCGCGCGCGGAAATTAATCGGTGGGTTAGAATTGCGGAATTTAGACATCTCCTTTAAAGAGTTCACTTCATATCTTCCTTTTGCAGTTCTAAGAGCATTTTGTTTATAAGAAAATGCTCTTAGTTTTGACTTAACTTGAATTAACAGACATAAAAATACCCGTGACATAGCCCTCAAAACATGATGACCGGAAGGTCGACCTCTTCGGCGTGGTTTGATTTAACAAGAAGGACAGTTTGGGCAGGGGACGACGGAAAGGGGAGCGAAACAACTCCATACGTGGAGAGCCAACCTCACAGACCTCACGTTCGTAGTGAATCGACTTTAGTATTTTGTGGACCCATAGTAATTTATTCCCGCGTCCTCTAAATATATATACATTCCACAATCACGTGCTTCCCGCTCATTCCGATTACATCATCACAGACATCATGTTACACCAATTAGCACAATCACTAAATACCTCCCTTGATTGAAGTTGAAAACCAGCTGTAATCATTACGCTATTTCAGGGCTAATAGACGAAACCAACAAAACTGAGTAAAGTCCTATGTACATGTCATTGACACTAGCAAATGTTCAGTTCTGACTGTTCACTGTTCACAATTGAAAATCCTTCAGATATGGAGGTGCCCGTCTCTGTACATCCTGGTCTACTGCCTGAGGGGGATCCATGTCCTGGTCCACTGCTTGTGGAAGGTCTGCATCCATGTCGTACTCCTCTTTTTGAACATAAGTGTTCTGATGCAACTTGCGTACATGGGACACATTGCGCATGAACACACGTCCTCCACCTCGCTGTAGAATCAGGCTGGGACCCTTACGCTCTAACAAAGTGTATGGATTAGGGTCAAACCTTGTCGAGAGCTTGTTTTGCACCGCCCGTTGGAGCAACACTTTGTCACCAGCTTTGATGTCTGAGGGTGTGGCTCTGTTTCTCCTATCTACATACACCTTTGTGCGCTGCTTAGCTTGCTGATCCTTGACCTTTGCAGACTGTAGTGCCTTTGTTAGGACGTCAGACATCTGTGTCTCAACTTGGGGTACTTTGGTTCTGATTTCTCGTCCAAGATGTAGAAGTGCCGGCGACACGCCTGTTGTCAGTGAGGCATCGCACGATAGTTAAACAGGAATGTAAACATTGCTGTGGGCCAGTCCTTGCCTTCAGCATGGGCAGTGCGAATCGCTTTCTCGATCGTCTTGTTGAATCTCTCAACTTCTGCATTGGCCTGTGGCCAATAGGGGGTAACTTTCCGATGTTTGATGCCGTGCAGCTCCAGAAAGTTCTGAAATTCTCCTGATACAAGGTTCGCTCCATTATCAGTCACCACCCTCTCCGGCAGGCCGTGCGCAGCAAATATCTTGCGAAGGTGTCCAATTATGGCCGCAGAAGTAGTGGAACGCAGAATCACTACTTCTGGCCAGCGTGTACATGCATCCTCGCAAACTAGCAAGCTTTCCCCAGAAGGAAAGGGTCCACAGAGGTCAATATGGACCTCCTGCCATGGCCTATCAGGCATCTCCGTGGGTCGGAGTGGCTCAGCTGTAGGACGTCCCGCAACCAACTGACAGGGTAGACATGCCTTCACCATGGTCTCCACCTGTTGCATGATGCCTGGCCACCACACTTTCTCTCTGACCATCTGTTTGGTCCGTACAATCCCTTGGTGTCCCTCATGTGTGTTTGAAAGGGTTGCCTGCCATAAAGTACTGGGCATTACTATCCGAGAACCTCGCAGGATGATACCATTGCTCGCACACAGTTCATGCTGGATTCGTTTGTAGGGCTTGAGCTCTGGGGTGTCCAGCCACTCAGAGCTGTTCAAAAAGCTGTGCACTTGTTGCAGTACCGGGTCCGCAGCAGTAGCAGTCTCAATCTGCTCAAGGGAGAGTGCTTTCGGAACAGCATTACTTGCGACATAATTGATGTACTCCTCTGCAATGTCCCTTTCCCAGAACGGCTGGTTGTCCAGCGGCAATCTTGAAAGTACATCGGCTGGGTTTGTCTTCCCCGCCATGTGAACAATAGTAAACTAGTCTGGCTGCAAGCGAAGCGCCCACCTTTCAATCCGAGGTGGTGGCTTTGACTTTGGATTGTAAATGATCTCCAGTGGCTTGTGGTCGGTGAAAAGGTTTGCCGTACAAGTAAATATGAAAACGCTCGCAGGCCCACACAACCGCCAGAGCCTCTTTCTCTCTGCGAGTATCGCCTCTCCACATCAGTTAGTGTGCGATTCGCGTATGCCACAGGACAAACAGCACCCGTAGCTCGCTGCAGTAAAATCGCACCAAGGCCCACTGGACTTGCATCTACTTTCAGTTCAGTGTCAGCTGATTGGTCATAATGTGCAACAACACAGCCACTGGTGAGAATAGCCCGAAGGCGATCAAACGCAACGTGTTGGGGGGTACCCCACTTCCACTCTGAGTCGTTCCTTGTAAGTTCCCGTAACGGCTCCGCGAGGGTGGCGAAATTTGGGATGAAGCGTGCACAATAATTCACCAGCCCGAGAAAACTCCGCACTTCCGCTGCAGTCGGAGGCTTGCATTTCTCACTGCATCAACTTTCTTGTCGTCCGGTGCGGTGCCATCAGCAGAAATTGTGAAACCGAAAAACACCAACTTTGGTACACTGAAAATACACTTCTCTCGATTCAGTGTAAGTCCTTTGCTCTGAAGTCGGGCAAGTGTAAGGTCCAAATTCTTATCCTGACTCTCCTGGTCGGGGCCAAACACAATGATGCCATCCGAAATGTTCCGTACTCCGGGAATTCCTTGTAAAGTGTGCTGAACCACGTACTGATACATTTCCGGTGCAGATGACAAGCCAAATATTAAGCGTTTGTAGCGCTTAAGTCCCTTATGTGTTGCGAAGGTAGTAAGAACTCTTGATTCTGGGTGCAGTTCAACCTGGTGATAGCCCCATCGCAGGTCGAGTTTTGAGAACACAACGGCTCCGTTGAGTGCTTGCAGTGTTTCCTCGAGAGTTGGTATCGGATGACGCTCTCTGATCACAGCGGCATTCGCGCGGCGCATATCTACACACACTCGCACATCACCGTTGGATTTGGGAACAGTCACCAAGGGAGAAACCCAGGGCGTAGGGCCCTCAACATCTTCAATAATATCGAGATCCTGTAGCTCCGTAAGCTTGGCCTCGACTTGTTTACGGACATGAAATGGTACACGACGCTGCGGTTGTGCAACTGGAGTGACCTCTGGGTCAATATGTATTTTCAGCTGATAGTCTTTCAGTTTGCCAACCCCATTAAACACTGCACGATGTCGGTCCACAATCGCTTGGACCGATTGCACTGTGATTTGGTTAACTGTACGTGGGTATTCTGGTCCAATTCTAAGCAAACCAAGCTCCGTTGCCGTTTTCTTGCCCAGAAGAGATCCCGCATTTAAATTCTCAACAACAACAAAGTCGGCAAGCGTATGGAGGTCAGGCGTTGACACATTGGCATTGAAAGTTCCTTTCACGGGAAGTGGCGTTTCCGAGCCGTATGGATAAATTTTGACATTCGAATGTCGGAGTATAATTCCTTTATCCGTTAGCTGGCTGAATGTATCACTGTCCAGTACATTGACACTAGCTCCCGAGTCTATAATAACAGGAATTGACGTAACTTCAACAGTTATCGGAACAGTGTTGTCCTCTTTGTTGCCCCCAATTGCAAACAAATACTCGTCATCTGAAGTATCATGTTCAGTTGTGACATACCGCAGCCCATTCCGTTGTTGCGTAACATTTCGAGAATTCGATCTTTGGCAGCTTGTTTTGGAGCACTTTTGCAGACGCCGCCAAAATGTCCTTGCTTGCCACAGTTACTGCACGTATTTCCATTCGCAGGACACGAAGGATCCTTCGCGCGATGGCCCGCGTGACCGCAACAAAAGCATACAACCGGCCTCGTGTCGTGATTCTTGGACTTTTCTCGGATTTTTGCATTTCTAGGTTGACGCGCCGCCGTATTTCGTCTATGCTGCTCCCTTGGCCTCTGAAATCCACTAGAAATCTTATTGATCTGCTGCCTTGAAGATCCAGCAGCTGCTTCCATTGTAGCGGCATGCAGATCGGACTCTTCTATCGATCGAGCGATTCGCAAAAGTCCCTCGAGCGTCAGGTCGGTTTCGCGCAACAGTCGACGGCGAAAACTGTTCGAAGCACATCTGTGGACCACTTGGTCTCGAATCATTTCATCAACCTTGTCGTACTCACAGGATTTCGCAAGGCTCCGTAACCGAGTAACATACGCGTCAATGCTTTCATGTGAATCTTGCGCTGCCTGCCGAAAAGCGTGTCTCTCAAATGGAATGTTCTTCTTTGGCTCAAAATATTCAGTAAGCTTAGCCAGTGCAGTATCGTAATCCGTCCCAGTGTCGCTGAGAGCTTCGAAAATGGTTTGAACTTCAACACCCGCCAAATGCAACAGTACAACACACTTTTGTTTTTTCTCTGTAATGTTCGATGCAACCAGAAAGTATTCCAAACCTTTAACCCATTTCGACCAGCGCTGCACGAGCGTCGTTTGGTCACTTGTAACTGAGAAAGGCTGGATAGCCGGTAATTGTAATGTTGTAGCCATCACTTCTTCCTCATCATCCGAGGATCCCATCCGCGTCACCAAATTTAGTATTTTGTGGACCCATAGTAATTGAACCACCAGCTAAGCATTGCAACTAACTTTTATTCCAGCGTTCTCTAAATATATATACATTCCACAATCACGTGCTTCCCGCTCATTCCGATTACATCATCACAGACATCATGTTACACCAATTAGCACAATCACTAAATCGACGATGAGCGAATCGACTTCGGAGCGTATAAAACCGATTCCTGACCTTAGTGTCCTTGACTTTACCCTAATTTAGGACAAAAACAAAGAAATGCCTCCAAAAAATGATGACACGAAAGGATTATTCGGGAGACACGAACTCAAAATTGTAAGGGGGGGAGAGGGTGATATTTTGCCGTCATTTCCTTAATGGAGGGAAACAAATTAGAACAAAATGTACTGGGTCCTAACACTTTTGTCCACCATTGCAGATTTAGTCTTGTAATGCAGCGCGTCGTTTGTGCGACGAATTGCGACGAATGGCCTGTTTTTTTCCTCTTTAAGATTCACAGTGGGAAACACCTTAGCATAATTACTTATTGTCTTTATAATATGTCAATCAATAGTACTAAAACTCGCTCCAATGTGGTTTTTTTTATTATTTGTGCCATGTGTGAGATGTGAATTAATGAATACTGCCCTTAGGGACCTAATTTACCCATGCGCGGTTTAAACCAACTGCGTGTTTGAAATTTCTCTAACGAACGTTTAGTTTGCTGTTCTTTGAAGACAGCCTTCGATCACAGAAACTTGTTCTCTGGAATTTGGCAGAATTAAAGCAAACCTTACCTGGAATCTTCAGCCACTTTGCTGGGAAAAATGGAACAGTTTGAGACGTACAGTGGTTGCGTTTGAGCAGCTTGTTCGCCAATTCATGACGAAATAGTGAAGCTCGCGTAAATCGAAGAATTGCACAATACGGACAAATCGTAAAACCTATACGTCGACATTAGCGAGAATTGAGGACTACGAGCTTCCGCTAACAAGAGAAAGGCACAATTACTGCGACAAGGCCTACGAATCTTGGAGTCATCTTCCTTTTAAGCCTTAATCGGGAACCATGGGTAATGAAGTGGTAAGTGATATGAAACCAAGTTTCACTAGTTCTTATTAGAACTGTTGAACTGCAACGTTGAACATTAAAAACCTGTAGTGGCCGACTTTAGTATGTTCTCAATTAAGGTACAGAATTCAACAATTTGTTGAAATTTGAACTTTGTGTAGGATGCTCGAAGCAGAAAGTGACGGATCTACAGAAATTCGAAAGATTTTAACAAAATGTTTGCCTACGTTGTTGTAAGAACTTTTTACGATGGTGTTCCGATTTTTGAATCTAGTTTAAGGTTGATTTCCACTGTTGCGTAAATTTTACGTGCGTACGGGCGTGAATTTAACTGGCTTTACGTGCGTAAATAAAATTAGAGACGATGTATGAACGGTTTAAGTAAACGTAAAAAGTTGAAAAATAGAAAAAAAGAAATATTGCATTCATTTGGAACAACGAGTCCGCCTCCTACATGAGAAGTTGTCAATAAACATTTTCAGATTGCCGGGCTAGAGAATTTTCTGTTATAATTTGTTCCTTTCTTTGCGTAATTAATCTAGATAATATCCTCAGTAAACACCCAAGTGCGACAGACAGTGAAAGAGACTCTGTTGCCATGAACATGTGAGTACTGTTGACACTTCGTTTAATCTATCGAAAGTTATTAATTCGCAAACAACAAAAACAAAATGTTTTATTATTTACTGGATTATGGCTTTTAGAAAAAAATGACTTTCTCTCTCCTATTATGGTGCATTTGATCTAGTTTACAGTCCCACACTTGAAAACTTTACTCTCAGTTCACTACTACTGCGTAGTACAAGTCACCCAAGAAGAGCAGTGGTGTAGCAGCTGTCGTAATGTCTTCCACGATTGGTCCGCTAAACAATAGAACAAACAAAAGAAACAAAGAACGAGGCGTAAAAACAATAGAGCTGCTACATATAGCGGTCTAATGAAAATACAAGCTTTTGAGAGGTGCTACACTACTGGGGTAGAAGAGGATGGAGGGCAGAGTGGGATGTTTAACCATATTTAACCTTCATTTAGTGGACAAAAGTAGTACTATCCTAGGGCTACAAGGGTCATTTTTGTAGCTATAATCTATTTCATTTTACACCTTTTGCTGTTCATTACGAGAAAATACGCAATCATTTGCGTGAAATGGCGACCACTAGCGCGAAGATACATTCATTAGCGCCAAGAAACGAACAATTGCGCGTAACTCAGATTCAATAACGATTTTTGCATTTTAATCAACACTCAATTACATTTTTGGGCATTCTTATGCGTCATTCGGCATACAAAAGAGAAAAATATACTTTCATTTGCGGTAACATTCACGTCGTTAACACCATCTTGAAAGTCAATGGAGACAATAGACAAACATAAAAGTGCATGAACCATTTATTAACATTTTTATCACACTGTTTGCAATTCAATAGCATTCCTGGACAGGGTTAGTGTGGATAAGACAAATATTAATGCGCTTGTACAAACAATTGAGCGTTCTTTACATTCAATATACAAAAATCGATCTTCAATTGAACAGTACAATTTCAAAAAGTCTAGTATATACATTATTTGTTTAGCTTGTTCGTTTGTTCTTTGTTCGTTTGGCGTTCTTGTCTAGCTTTCTAATTAGGCATTGGTTTGCTTGTTGTTAGAATGATCCTGACAATAGCAGCAATAACTGCGACCAAATATCAAATACACCTTTGCTGTTCATTGCCAAGAAATACGCATACATTTGCGCCAAAAATTTAATCAATAACGCGCAGATACATTCATTTTCATCAACAAGCATTCATTAACGAGAATGTAATATTCATTATGCGAAATTTACATAACCACAAACATTCATTAGCGCTAAGCGACAAAAATTTGCCTTTTTCGTCAATCTTAAGCAGATAACATTTACTTCATTTACGTGTAAAATAATAACATTAAAAGCAATTGTATTGGCAAGTGCGCGAATAGACAATCATCTTAAAAGTATATCATATTTAATAAGTTTTTTATTACAAAGCATAATATTCAATAACGTTTCCATACAACGATTAACGCGAATTTAACAACGAAAAGTGCGATTTTACAAAAAATTGCGCGCTTATCACAGGCATTTAGAAAAAATCTATTCTCAAAACAAAAGTGATTTTGCATTTCTGGCTTGTGGCTTTTCAGCCCTCAATTTCTTCAACATTAATGCAGCGCGGTAAATAAGTCTGCGTAAATCTATGCCAGCTAGCGCATTTCGCGGCGGTGATACTGCCGATACAGCGCTGCAACGTTTGCAGAAGTACATGTACTGAACTGTGTGTGGAAGTTGCCCAGCGCAAGCCCACGGTCTCTTGCTTCTTCCCTGTCGTCCATCCTCACTTGTACGTCAGCCCTCGAAATATCTGCTTTGATGGCGCCTTCAGACAACTGATTGCCTGCTCAACGGTGTTCAGAAAGGGGCTGTGTGGTTGTAACTTCTTCGGCTCCGTGTTAGGCCCAGGGTTCTCCGGGTTCCGATGAGCTGGTGCTCCGTCATAAATGAAAATCACTTGATCATCTGGGTTGAGGTTGAGTCTTGCATCTCGAAGGAAGTCGTTGAACCACTCAGCATTCATTCCCCCCTATAATGGCAGTGTGGTGCACAAGCCAGAACTGCAAAATCACTTTTATTTTGAAAATAGATTTTTTCTAAATGCATGTGATAAGCGCGCAATTCTTTGTAAAGTCGCATTATTCGTTGCTAAATTCGCGTTAATCGTTGCAGGGAAACGTTATTGAATATTAGCCTTTGTAGTAAAAATCTTATTGAATATGATTGTCTATTCGCGCACTTGCCAATACGATTGCTGCTAATGATATTATTTTACACGTAAATGAAGTAAATGTTTTCTGCTTATGATTGGCAAAAAAAGCAAATGTTTGTCGCTTAGCGCTTATGAATGTTTGTGGTTATGTAAAATTCGCATAATGAATATCACATTCTCGTTAATGAATGCTTGTTGATGAAAATGAATGTATCTGCGCGTTATTGATTAAATTCTTGGCGCAAATGTATGCGTATTTCTTGGTAATGAACAGAAAAAGGTGTAGAGTTGTCCCTGTACTGCACGACTGCAAAGTGCACGTAAAGGCTTATTCAGATGTCGACCAGAGGACTCGCGTCAGTCGTGTGACTTTCCATGACATCATGATATTTCCGCCAAAAACGGAAGGAGCAAGAAAAGATAGGAATAACAGGGTACCAAGACTGCTTGAAACAGTCTCGAATCGGCGTAAAACGGATGGGGATGAGCCTCGCGTGTGCCGGAATAAACTCAGAAAATATGCTTGAACAGAAAACGGCAATTAACGCCCTGTTCTTCACTCAAAGTACAGGGTTGACTAACTATGATTTTAGTTTTCTCAGCTCGGTTTCTTCCAGGGTCATGGATTCCAAATAATTCCAGGGTTCAAAGTTAACCAAGGCGTTTTGTTGATTTAAAATCATTTCTTACCGCTATTTTTTTAAATACTATTTTACACGCAAATGTATTTTGCGAGTTAGATTAGTCAAAACAGACGATGGAGGGCAATGAAATGTTTACGGAAATCCTCATTGAAAGTACAATTATAGTAAATTTCGAAAAAATAAAACTAAATTAAAACTTAAAATTAAAACTAAAATAAAAATACTAATAATTTAAATCTAAATGAAAACTTTAATTTTTGCAGTGTTGTAGCTTTTCAATGTAGTCTCATGTAAACTATTTTGCCCTACATGTAAATTTTTCGAGGCAACAACACAGTGGCCTTGGTTAGCTTTTTTCACGCTAATTTGCTGGTGGAACCACAATCTGTAACGTAATCAGTTGTTGTTGTAATAAAATTGTGTAAATTCTGTAACTTTCATTCCACATAACAGCTGCCACTGAGTTGTCGCCCAAAAGATCCAAGAACAGTTATTCGTAAGGTATCACCTTCAAAGTGTTGAGATGGCTCGATCAGCAGTAAAAGAGACAAAAACAGAATAATATAATTGTACATTTTGTTATCTTCCATGATATTATTTTGTAACATAGATATCCAACTTATTTAAGTAAGACTGAAGAATAAATGACACGTTTTCATCCACTGTGGTTTGAGTAGCAGTCAGTTTATAGCCTGCGTGGCCAGGCGTTCTCGTGAGCTGACCGAGCGAGATAGACCGCGAGAGGATCTTGGCCGCGAGAGGAATGGGGAAGTCTTGCCCTCTTCCCCATTCCTCTCACCGCCAAGTTCTCTCGCGGTCATCTCGCTCGGTCAGCTCACGAGAACGCCTGGCCACTCAGGCTAGTCAGTTTAAAGAGCCAGCGAAGCCGGAACGTCTTTACTTTCCACTGTCAAACATGGAATTATTGTTATTTGGATGTAAAAGTAATTTTAGGTTCATTGTAACCATTCAAATAATGACTATGGAGCAGTAATTTCCTACGCTTCCCCAACTATTCTTGTATTTCAAGAATAGCTCTTGAACGTTTATGCTCTTCTTCCCGCTCGAGTTTCTGGTGCTCTATGAAATGACTTGCTATACAAGCTACTCCCGCCTCGTCATTTGATGTTCTGTTCTTATAGTTTTTGTACTCCCTAAGAATAAGTATGCAGCCTTAAGACGTAAGGAACTCTCTGAAAATCTCATTGCGGAAGTGCTCGGATGGATTAGGAGGTGTGTGTATGTTTTGAGTTGCACCTGCACACGAGCTATGAGTTCATGTGCGACCAGAATGAGTGCGATAACTGTTTTATTACACAAAAAGCATGGGTATGAGTTACTGAATTGCCAGAACAAACTTTCTTGTTCAGAAAAGTGAGCTATTCTGCATCTTTTTCGCGCGAACAAGTTATGAAATTATTCCATAACCATGTAGACAATAAGTGCGCAAGTTTGCTTGTATCAACAGGCTGTCTACATGATAACGAGACATGACAACAGCTCCTTTGTCATGTAACGAGTCTAAATAAGCTTCGAACTGCAAAACCTGCCAAAATCTCAAAACCGTAGTCTTTTAGACAACAATCTACATCGTGATTTTGTACAAGTCTTATTCTGTGCAATATCTCATTTACTCTGGTCGACTCTCTCGCGCTGCCTGTGGGTTTCGGTGAGTTAAAACTCTCAGCTCTCGAACATTCTTGCTAACTTTCGTGTCCTATCAGTGTGTCTAAACTCTCAATTACACTTATCTCTCACTTTTCTCGACTCTCGTTCGTTGTAAAGGCCTTTAAACTCTGACTCTATCTTTAAGCCGCTGACTCTTTTTGTCAGAGTTCCAGCTGACTCTCTTCACATTTCGTGCTGTTTGTGAAGTCAATCTTCACGCTAACTGTCCCGCTCTATTGTCGACTCTTGCGCTACCAAAGGGTCTTGATTCTCAAACTCATTTGCCCTCCATCTCTCACGAATTCTTGTTTAAACTTTGAAGCGCTTTTTCACACTGTCCCCATGCACTCTTCATCTGACGACAGAATCTAAATTCTTAGTCTCTCTTCACTTCCAATTCTCATTCACTATTGTGGACTATTGTTGGAAACTCGTGCGCTGTTAAAGAGTTTGAACTAAATACCTGTAGCCCACTAACTCTCATTCAGTTGGGTCGGCTTCTTGCGCTGTCAGAGAGTTATTTCTCTCAATCTCTTGTCGACTCTAGTCGACTGTCACCATCAACTGAGTCTCATTCTCTCGTTGACCCAGTCTTTGTTTCTTGCTAACTCGAATGCACTCTTCACAACTGTCGTCCCTTGTCAGTGAATTTGAACTCTCAATCCCTTCGTTTTGCCTCGCAATTCGCATGCACTATTGTCGATTCAACTACGCTGTCGGTGAGTTAAGTAGCCGAACACTTTTACCTCTTAATCTTTTGTTCTATTAGCGATTTCGTGCGAAGAGCGAATGAGTTTAAACTCTTAGCCTTTTGCCAGCAAACTCTCATTCATCACTGGAAGATTTCACTGTCATTCTCCTTTTTACTGGCTAACTCATATGTAGTCTTCTCGACTCTCATTCCCTACCACTGATTTAAAATTCTCAATCGCTCTTTCCATGAGCGAATTGAAAGAGCGCCAATCTCGACTTACCCAAGAAAGCCTACGCTATCCAGGAATGAGTCAAATCCAAGATAGCCTGCCTCGTCTGGATTAAGGTTGGTACAGCCACTTCTCGCGGGGAAATGCTTTCGAGATGGACAAAAAAATCATTTGCGTGAGGACAGAACAAACTCCTAAGCCAAACAACTGGAACCGCCGGGCAACACGCAAAATTGGAAATGGCAGTTCGTTAAGGAGCCCTTTGGAAATACAGGGAACAGATGTTTCTAGCCTGTTGAATTTAACCTCCGCACATCCTAAGGCGAGGGATGAAAAGCAATTACTTTTTATTTTTATTCCGTGGTAAAGTTGAAAAGAAGTGGAAAATGAATTGGAAACTTCAAGTCAAGGATTAGTCATGCCATAGTTCACACAGCTCGCAAGCCGCTATTGCTCGCTTACTCGCAAGTTGTGCACTCCTGTATTGCAATGGCGCGACTCACGCAAATGAGAGCAAGACCACTGATTAATTGGCATGATTACAAGTTACAAGCCTCAGTTAAAGATTGCAATTCGGCATTCCAACAATCTAGATTTTCTACAAACCCAGATTGCTGCCAATACTGATTTTAAGGCAAACCCGAGGAGACTGGTACCAGACAATGAAAACGGCACAGACAAGAGGGCGCATGAATCACTACTGTTGCACGCGTATGGTCTTGGGACAAAAACATACAATTTTAAAGAATATGTTGGGGACATCTTTACCTCGGACTACCTACAGTAAGAAATAGCTGCAACATTATTAGTTGTGCAAATCTCTGAGGTGTAAATGACTGCCAAAATCACTAACACAAATTAAATAACACATCATATAGATCAAAGTGCATATGTTGGATACTGCTTACTCGGTATATTGGCTGGTGACATCTGTTGAATTTAAAGCTGGTTATCCCTGATGTTAGTGTCGGCTATTGACGTGATCTATAATTTAGCAAGATCGTAAGGCTCGATCGGCAAAGCAGTAATGAAGACAATACACACAACATGAAATAAAGCCCCACTTTATAAATGGAGAGGAAAAAATAACAGCTGCAGTGTTCAGAAGCAATTCTAAATCCAAACTGCACATGAAAAGTGAATATTATTTAGACCGATGGGGTCAATGTCATAATTTTGTTTTTAATTTCAATTTGTCTCAGCTTCAGTGGTCAGCGGTCTTTCTATAACAGGCAAACCGCACTTTTTCTTAAAAAAATTAGTGGATGTCATATATGACATATTTCAAATACATCTCGAACTAATCTAACAGTGGTTTCTGGGTTTTGCTGAAGAAGTCATTTTGTGATGTCGGTAAACCGACATTTCTACCTAGGATAGCAGGTACAAATTATGAAAGTTTGAAAATGAGCTATATTAGGCAGATACTGTGAGGTCAAACTTTGTATAAGACTAGTGCAAGGCCTCTCTCTTCCTATGACCTTAATACTGCGTTGAGTCACGTGGCATGAAAGTAGGATGTTGGTAGAAAGACAAAACCATTCTGAGGGTCTTCTGTAGTTATTTTAATGTGGCCTGACAGTTGACTCTCAGACGATTGATGATTTTAAACCTCATCAAGGACACTGTCTTTACCAAGTTTCCAATTTGGCCGACCCCCATTTCCAAGGCCAGACACGCTTTCTCAGTCAGGGCCTCTTAAACTGTCTTTACTGCGTCGTTATCGTTTATCACCAGTAGCGACATTCAGTCGCTTGCCTTGTTTGCTATAGACATGATTTCATTTGATCACACATTTGATTTTATGTGGCCAGGCAGTTCATAAAACAAACACAAGGTTTTCATCCAGCCGGTGGTAACGCTACTGTATTTGTTTTAGTTTTATTTACTCCCCCCTCGTTCAAACTCAAAACATTTTCTCTTTTTGACAAAATTTTCAGCAGAAATATGAACCATAGGCATCCCTTAATTATTGCTTAATAATCAGCTATTACACAACAGGTTCCATCTGAGAAGATAACAGCTTCTCATGCAGTTGTTGGTTTGTAAATTCTTTATTTGTTTTGCGTGTAAATGATACAAATATCGTAAACACATTTCGATTCATTTAGCCGGTGGAGCCAGCTCTTATGTTTTCTCCTCTAGTTCTAGTACAGAGCAAGTTAAAGCTTTGAACTTTATTCATTCCTGATCAAGTGCAACTATCCACAACGCTATGCATCCATGAGTTTCACTCTTAAAGACTACAATGGTTTTCCTGACAGCTGCTTAATTTAAAGTGTGTCTTATTGCTTTGGTAAATCTCTCGCAAGGTGGTGGTCCCGTGATTACTCGGCGGCAAACTTCAAAGGGTAAGTAAAAGTGATTTACGTTAATTTTCCTTTTGAAGCAGTGAGCAATTGATAAATAGCTGCAAAGAAATTAGTAAGGCCGTTTTTTAGGGATACTTCTAAGAGTACAATAACGGAAAAGATACGGCGACGCCCCATGTCAAAAGGGTTTTGTTTTTAAGCATAAAAAAACACAGGTAGCTCAAAGGCAATTTAGCGTCAATTAGGTGAAAGGTCTTTAAAAATGGTGTCCTGAACAGTGTCTACGCGTTGTGTCTTTTTACTTATTTTCATTTAAAAGACCTTTTTTAATAAATAAAAAATAATATCGATAGATGGGTAGTTGTGTTGTCGTTAAACGTGCTGTAAGTTGACGGTCAAAGCCCTGTTCAGGTGTGTTGTGTCCTCAAACTGCATTCACATGGCCGTTCTCCTCTATTCTATAGGGGTAAAATGGGTTTACAAATAAACCGAAACTAGACTGCTTTATTTCAACCTTCTTGATCCAGTCATTAGTAACCTGTATAACAGACAAAAACTTACCTTACTTAAAGTTTTCCGGTACTTGGGTCACCAAAAATTTTGCTTAAACATACTTTTTTACAAATATTTGGGTATTATTATTAATATTATTTTCACTAAGCCCAGACTTTCCTTCATATTTTTAACAATTACAATATCAGTGCGTTTTGTCCAAAAATAGGAACTCGGCTTTACACATCTGATGGCATGAAATAGCACAGCTGGTTGTTAACACCTTTGTAGCTGTTGTACAAACTGACTATAAAACAAGAGTAAACATCTGCAATGTCCTTAGACAAGAAACTTTACCCTCTAGCATCCCATCCAAGGACAGTTGCTTCTTGCTACAGAGACCGGGTAAAGCTCAGGCTCGTGTGAGTTTCCTTAGCTCGTGATCCACTTTGCCTTACCTTTAAACACCTGCAATACCTTCTCCAAAATATAAAATTGAAATGCCTTGGAATCGAAAGAGTATCAGTCGGCAACCCGCCTTTTTTCGTTTGGAATTCCATAATTCCAAAAAATTTTTATTGGCATTATCCAAGTTTTTCTCTTCGTATGCACGGCTGCTGGTTGAGCTGGAGAAAAAGGAATCCACCGTCTTATGCTCATGGCTCTATACACAACCTTTAGTGTGGTCATTTCTTGCTGTACTTCCAGAAAGGGGCAGAGAAATGCTCCAT
Organism: Siderastrea radians; assembly: GCA_964017195.1. Lineage (NCBI taxonomy): Eukaryota > Metazoa > Cnidaria > Anthozoa > Scleractinia > Rhizangiidae > Siderastrea > Siderastrea radians. The sequence goes on along the minus strand of OZ024889.1, from coordinate 11,539,600 downwards.
GGTAAGACACTTACACATCAAGGGCACGACACTTTATTAATAAGAATCATTATTTTTTTCTTTGAAGGGCATGACGATCAAAAAGGCTTTTATCGAATAAAAAGGACTTTTGGTGATCCCGATCCTCCTTGCAACAGTAAGTGACACAACCAACATCATATTCAACCAAGCAACATCTTTTCCAAGCTCTCAGAACAATGCAGTATTTTTATCGCATGAGTCCTTGGGCCAAAACATAAAATGACAGATTATTATAACCTGCATTTGTGCTCAAATTTATATTAGCATACTTTCTTTAATTTAGACTTATTTACTAACTTTTTATTTTAGTGGAGCACGGCGTGTACCTGGAAAAATGGAATAGAATCGATTATAACCGCGTTAAGTTCCTGCAAGCAGAGCCTCGGTATCCCGACCTACCATCGTATTCAACTTGCATACCAACATTTGAGCAGCCTTCAAACTGGGATGACTTCTTTGGAACTCGACTAAGGACATATTTTGTTCCCACTGAAGAGGGGTATCATTACTTTATGATATGTAAGTTTCTGGCTTTAAATCTCACCATCACCTGTGTCTTGTACGTGTCCCTACAGCAAGGTCCAACAATAACAAAATCAAGTACGCATGCACAAACACAGATTTTAGGGAAAGTGGCACAAGTAATGTTGCTCCGCTACCATTTTACTCTCTGAAAGTAGACTTGATTTCTACCAATTGAATATGTAAACGAAATTAAGCGAAATTCAGAAGAGTGACCATTCAACATTCAAATGAAAACTTAATTTATCCGAGTAGTTTTTTGTGGACCTTTTCATTATGCTGTGCAAGGTGGTTGAGTCCATTCAATGAAGGTTACTGCGCAGTACTTTCCTGTGATGCTGTTCATTATGCTATGCAAGGTGATTCTCTAAACTTTGCAGTCTGCATGTGGATCAAACGCTTAGAGTAGCTATTTAAATAATAGCTATCCAGCAGCAATTTCAGGTTTGTAAGTTTTCAACGAAGTTTGCAAACTGAATTTTCCCTATTTTTTAAATATGATCTTAGGAATGAAAGATTGGGTGGAATAAAGAACGAAATCATCCATGCTCTAACTGAGATGCTTGTTCATAAGCACTGGTAATCAGCAGTCATTTGAATATTAGGAAAACACGTTCATTTTTACTTCACAGCATCCAACGGTGGAAGTGATCTGTTTTTAAGCACAAATGACCCTCCCAAGAATAAAGCAAAGATCTGTGAGGTAGAAGCAGGGTTTTCTACTGGAAAGTATGAATATGACAGGTATAGTTCAACTTCTGCATAAGTATAAATGGCGCCGTACATTATTTCAAGTTTTACTTTTAACGGGCTGTCAGGGTAGTAGACCAGTAGACTAAATAACCAGCATTCGTCACTTACCATGGCTAAGTTTTTTAAATTTAGCACAAGGTACTTATTGGCGGATCCTAACAATGCACTGTAAGCGCGTTTGGTGTTGTGGCCAGAAGAAGCATAGCTGATTTATTGGTGAAGGTAGCCTCTAAATCTTGACAAATTTTGTTTGTTCTGAAGAACAAAATAACTAACTAAAACCATCGGCATGGAAGAGCAAGATATAGAAAAAAATGTTTCAATTTCTCTTCATTTAGGTTCAGAAGTCAGAAGTCAAACGCAGTGTACAGGGACAGTATTACTTCATGGAAGCATTAATGAAAGACGACCATCAAGTTGATCACTTAGAAGTTGGCTTACAAACACCGAGCGGAAAGATATGCGAAGTGATACCACAGTTTTTTCTTTGGACAACTAATAAAAAATCGGGTCAGTATATCTGTCTTTACACTAAGCTTATTAAATAAACAAAATTTGTGATTTAAACTGAAAGAAACTAGTTTGTTATGATAAGGAGAAAGATGGTAATTAGTAACTGAAAGGAAACCTTCGTGCGATTTAATTTAATTAGTGATATATATTGTGAGCAAATAGGTACGTTAACCTGTCCATTTTATATAAATAATAATAAAAAAACCCATACATTTTGTACTAAGGTCATGATTCAGTTATTTACGTTGTAATCACAGGGTCAGTTGAAATGGTTTACTTACATTGGCAGGTGAAATAAAAGTCCCGCAAACACATTTTTTGATACATCTCAATGTGTGTGCGGTGATTGCTCGTCTTTTAACTAAACATCAGGTCCCTTAGGTCAACTGGTACAGAATTCTTTATTGGCTGCGCCATTATATTATTTGAATGTCTATGAGGTAAATCGCTTTTTCTAAGTCCCCTAAATCAAAGTCCCCATCTTAATAAACTCTCCAATTCTTGTTATTATCCCCACGCATGTTGTCTCAAGATGAATAATTTTAGGCTGCAATTTTTTTTAAAGTTACTAAACCTTTCACGAAGTCAGGTTGTTGAATTATATTTTCACATGGGATGTTACAACACGTAGTTACAAGTATCAGAATCATTTGTTTAAGTTTTCATAGGAGACTCTCTTGTGAGAGGTGAAGTCGTGTTTGTTGCTTCCAGGTTACGTGGAATTAGGGAGTGATCTCTAAAATACCGGGCGTTTCGATTGGAGCACTAATAGAGGGTAGGGGATTTTTAAAGTTACAACGCAATATTTTGGTTAGCAATGAGACCGTTTTTGTTTCTATCGTAGAATATAACACGACCCAGCAAAAGATTTTAATTAAAGCAGCGGCGCAATCAGGTGCGAAAGCTGGCTCATCGTTTGGAGAAAAATGGGCGAAGCAATCTGGTAAAAACGCTGGAGCTGAGGCCGGTGAAATGGCAGGAAGGGAGGCTGGAGAATCAGCAGGGGCTACTGCAGGCGAGAAAGCTGCCATTGAAACGATAACAAAGACGCTGGAAGATGCATTAAACAAACTTCACGGTGGGGAAGGAGGAAAAGAAGAGGGAGGAGAAGAGGGAGGCGGAGGAGGCGGCGATGAGTGAGGAGGAGAAGGTAGAGAAGGAGGAGGAGGAGGAGGAGGAGGAGGAGGGGGTAATGGTACGCCGGGGAGCAGGAATAGCAAAGGAAGGTAGAGGAAGTGGCGGAGGAGGCGGAGCCGAAGAAATTGGGGTCGGAGGAGGAATTAACGGAGGCACAAATGGGACGACCCAAACGGGTGGTGGCGGAGGTACAACGAGAGTTGCTGGTGGGTCTTCTCTTCCAGCAGGTTTCAGTAATACTGTCGAAGGGGGGAGTACTGGTAAGGCTGGTGGTGGAGGTAGGAAAGGGTCTTCAGAGCCGTATACTCTGTATAGAAGAATAACGTATGTTCCAAAACCAGGAGAAGATCCTCAGGCCGTAGCAAGGTCCCTTGTTTGGAGAGTAGGAGGTGCATCTAAAAGTAAGTCCAGAAGGTGTCATTTTATGAGGCGTATTAATGTCGTGATCTGATTTTTAATATATATTTGATTACAAAATAAACAGAAGAAATTGAAAAGTTTAAATTCGAGAAATTTCTCTCAAGAAACAATAACGTGTGTAAATATTCCATGTGAACCAAGAAGAAGTTTTGTTGCCAATTATTGACGTAAAAAAGTACAAAATACAAGAATAAAAATTAAGTAAACATATCATTGTAGAAAATAATTTTATTTCGTTTTCTTCAGTTGTAGAGAAAGCAATGTACACCATTCATTCAAACCTCGTACCATTTTCACAAGAGAATTTTACTCTCAATTTCTGCTGGCGCTCAACCGGTGGACTTATGTATGAAAAGTCAGAATGTCATGTATTCATTGCGCACGTTCCTGCTCTTTATACGGGAGTCAACGACAACAGAGACAGCGTTTTATTCGAGTCTGTGTGTTTGCCTGGTTACTTTTTGAGGCAGAAGAACTATCCCATGCTTTTACAGGAGAGAGATGGAACCAATCTGTTTGGTAAGATATCAATACGAATATCACAATAACTAATGTCCAGTTACTTGCCGTCGACGAGTTAATTAGTCGCAATTATAATTGTCTTACGTTCATTAGCTATTTCAATATTTCGATTAGATTTGTTTCGCAAGGTTATAGAAATAAGAAAGTGATTGTCGAACTGTTTTTATCGTCAGTCTTTGCCAATAACAGCAAATTTAGTCAAGTTAGTTTCCACATTATATCAATGAATCAGGGCCCAAAAGCGGGAATCTTTGGAGGCTTGGAGCTCTGAAATGCGGCCTATAACTTTTCTCTACCTGGAATCCGGACAGAAATGTCAAATCCCTTGGAATCTTAAAGGCATACGAAAACCATGCTTACAGACTTGCATTCTTCCAACTTCATTGTTTATTTCAATCAATCAACCAATCAATCAATCAATCAATCAATCAATCAATCAATCAATCAATCAATCAATCAATCAATCAATCAATCATTTGCCTTTTTTCAAATTGATTACAAAACGGATTATTATTTGTGGACTGAATGACGTTGCTCTTGATTTTACTTGATGTAGATCATTCGGATTTCTTTCGGTATATCAAGCAAACGTTACATTTAAAACTGGTTGACCTTTATTAAGATGGAGTAAATTATTCTATGAGAGATTATCCATCAGATCCGATTGATGTTGGAGTAACATCAGCTAACTTCACTCAGTCGATCGCCAAGGGCTGTCCTCCGACGGTAGTCTGGCCTGGGAAAGTTATTTGGAAAAATAAAGAGTAGAAGCGAAGAAATTAGAAATTCACCCAAACGGTGTTCCTGATTCTTTACTGCGTGCGAACAGGTTAAGGAATATAAATGTACTTCGAACAGTGTCTTAATAGACCTTTACAATTTCTGTTGAATTTCCAGATAAAGACAGTTCATTCTATACCTACTCAGTAATGAAGTACTTCCGGAATATCCTCTTCAATTCCGCCACGCACAACGACTGGTATATCTGCGAGAGTGACTATCACTCAACAAAAGTGAGAACAGTCCGACAAAAAATAAAAATCATTTTGGACTTTTACAATGGAGACCGAGATGTCCTCGATCGATGCACTTTCTTACTTCACCCATTACCGGAAGGTGAAGATAAGTTTAAGAACTGTAAAGGTGTTATCGCTCCAGATGTGCAAAACATGATTAATGGACAACCTCTTCAAAATCTCCCGGCTTTGCTTCCTCCACCACAGCCAGCCCCTGTACTGCCAGTTTGTATACCAACGTGCACGGCACCAGCAGTACCTGCAGCAGTTTCCACAAAGCTGTCAATCTCAAAACGTAAATTAATTATTTAGTACTTCCGTCGGGGAAGTTCCAGTCGAAAACTGATAGTTTCTGCTCTCTTTTCTGGCGAATTTTCCTCCTCACCACAAATATGAAAACATTTGTTTTGACGTCTGTTGCTTGATCACATAAAATGAAAACAGGCCAATGGCTTTCGGTAGCCTCCCGAAGCGTCTGAGACTTCAGCATATTCGTTTATGCTTACCGTTAACCATGAATTTTTTCTTATCGTAATCTGTCAGTGAAAGGGTGGTGCCCGATCTGAGAACAAGGAGAAATTTTAAATAAGTCATTTTGTGAAACACACGGTATTTATAGGAACGCACTACGAGGGCGTTGCACAGCATCATAGTAATGTGACATTCTATTCTGACTTCTCAAAATAGTTTGAATCAAATTAAGTATTTTGTTTGAAAAAGAAGCTTTGATCTGGGAATGAGAGGGTAAATGTGAGTAAAGTGAGGTGCGCCGAGTGCCATACGAAGAAATTCAGCTGTTTCCTCAATCGCATTCGGACGCCGTCAAATATCTAACGAGTGTGTTCGAGCTGTGAGAGGCTTTCGTCACTAAGTGTGGAAGATCTTTTTTTGTTTCAGATTCATGCGTGGCTGTAAAACTTCATCAACAACTTCGGCTCTCCCTTTAAACTCTTTTCATTTCTCAAACACGAAGGATATTTTGTTGCTGGATCTGGCTTTAAACTTAAGCTCATGATAAAACGACCCGAGCTACATAGTCACGTGACATTTAATGCCGAGAACCAAAATGGACTTGAACTTCTCCTGAATGGGCAGACAAGTATTTCAGAACCAGTGGTTCCCGGTTGTCCTGAGTTTTGGGATGTTTCGGTCACGACGAAGCAAGGTAATTCTCAAAAAAATTAAGAAATGCTTTGTTTATATTTTAATAGTTATACTTGTTTACAACATTTCTATAATACTGCACACTTAAATTCAGAAATACATACACACAGACAAACAAACGCACACAAACAAGCACACAAAACATTTTATGAAGGCCCTCAATACATGCTAGTCTATCCTTGTATAAAGTAAAGATGCAAAATCATATGATACAGTACGTGTCGGTGCTCTTGCCTCATTTCATGATCTGAGTTTTTGTTTGACTTAGCAATTATTATTGAATCAAATCTGTTAAATCTGCAACGAGGTCATGCAGGGTTGCAAGAGGAATGGATAGATGAACAATAAAATAACCATTAATAATCGTGGCTTGCGTGTCGTTGATCTCGTTTCCGTGATGTCATCGTTACCTCATCGTGGCTTGCCCGCCGCGTTTTCCCTCGAAGCACGGCAAAATAGCCAATCGCACAATGTAGTGACCAAAGCAACCGCCAATTATTGTTGACGCTTATAATTAATTAACAGCTGAATTTAAATACTGTGTTTCCTGTGTTAATTTTCTTTATATTTTCAGAATGCCCAAGCAGATGTAACATCCCTGTGATGTGCCTCCGGATCTTTTCTTGTCCGTCACGCTGTTGTAAACGCGAGGTACTCGGGCAGACAATTTGACGATAACAGAATGTATTTAACAGTTATAAGGACGAGGAGGAGAGGATTCTGTGTAACCGCTAAAACAACAATAGTTGTCCACCAATCAATAGCCTTGTTTCATCTCTGGACTTCCAGGAGAACATAGGCTCCACTAACGAAAATTAAATGATTAGCAAATTTCTCATCTTCGTCCGCCAGCTTAATTCTTGGACATCGCGCTACGTGACGATGTGTAAATGTAACCAAGGAAATGAAAGTTGCAAAGAAAGATTAAACTGTTTTTCACTAATCCAGCTATGGCACTGATCAGTTTTATGTAACTGGAAGGCTTATAATAATAAAAATATATCTGTTAATGATAATAACAATTAAGCAATTATATACAATGGTTGCAACCACAGAAACTTTCTGCATTCGATAGGAAAATAAAACTCAATTCCAACCGATGACATGGGAATTTATATCGAGCAGTGAGGGGTGTATCACATGTAGCGAGGTATTGCCAGAACACATTCTTGAAAAGTTTGCTAATGAGATTCCAATTGCGCCTGCTAAGGACGACAAATTTGAGAAAAAGATTTAATTTTAGAAGTGAGTGTAAATGTTCTTTGATTGCTAATTTATGATTTTACTGGCTAGCGTTTTTTATAATAAAGAAAGTTTAAGAAAGTATGGTTGTGTCCTCTTCTGGTAGCCATAACACACGTTGTTTGCCGTTGGTAGGTAACTTTTTTTTGTTCAGATCAGAGATATAGGATTTCATAATTTCTCCCAATACTAATTTTCAGAGGAGAGCTTTGGGTATCGATACATCATTTGGAACTGTGCCTTTAAAGGTAGTTTAGGTTCGTTCATCTGCGCATGTTAGTCCATTCTCATTTATTCGACTGTAGTCCCTCAGCTTACTTAACTTTACTGTTATTCTGAGCGATGTTTGTTTGTGTCAGCTGTGTAAGCCAAGTATTTAAAGTATTAAATAAGTGTGTCGTTTCGTTTTGGAAATAAACGGAGACGGGTTGTTCAAAGCAGTCTTAAACTAACTCAGGGTCAACTTTATTCAAATTTGAATGGACCATTCCGAACTGCTTCTTTAGCCTCTCTATCAAAGCAAGGCCTCTTGCTCAACCTAAATTTTTTCTAAGTCGCACTGTAGTTTCGTTTTTTGTGAGACAATAAAGAATCATATTTATTTCAATCTTGTTTTAAGGGTAACTTGGACTCTGGAAGCGATTTCTTTGTGTCTTGATTATGATAAAGAAGCGAAAACCATGCCCAGATGAAAACGGCCACACCTATTTATAGCTCAAGCGGTTAGTATTTATTACTACACTGGTCTTTCTTTTAAAATTAATAACAAAAGAGGAAATTACGATATCATTGAAATTTTAAGACGAAATGTTTGCCTTCAACTGTTAACTTCGTGTAATGTGGACTAAAAGGATAAAATTAAAATTGGCAACCGTCAACGGCGTCCCAACAAGCGAGGTCCATTATTTTTGTGACAGGCAAATGACACTTTCTGTGACGATCCCGTTCTTGCTAACCACCAACGTCTTAGATGATAAATATATATATGAATGTATAATTTCTACATAATATAATTTATAATTGAATATCATTGTTGACATTCTGCTGGAAATTTGAAAGACCTAAAAGGCAAAGCTAAATAGCGAGTCGGTAAAAGAAACATTGGTCTGCATGTCCTCAAAAATACCTGAATGGTACTAAAAAACGTTCCTCCTTTTTCATTACCCGAGCAGCGTTTTGTTTGGACAGTTCAGTTGGGAGCGTTTAAAGTAAATATAAGTGCTCAATATAGATCTGTCTTCGCTTGGTTTTATTCTGTGTTAAAGTAGGTTTGGAATTTAAACGAGATCGTTACTAGACCTTAAATAATTCCGTCATGTGACCCGTTGAGAAGCCTTTCTTTTCGTGGCAGGTGGCCCTCTTGTTCCGATAATCAAGTGTAATAGAAATGAGTCACTGAAAGTTTCTTTCTTTTAACTTTATTGCCCAACAGAGTTCTTCCCTGCCATGAGGCGTCCAAAAGCTGTTATTTACTGCATTGTTTTCACTTTTCTGTTGAGGGTGTCATTTTCAAAAGGTAGTAAACAAATCAGAACACGGGCAGATTTGGCAGGTACGTTTGGTTTTTTTCACTTAAGTGAATTGTATGTCCATGCATCTAGCTACCTTAAAAGAAACACGGCTTATTATTGTAAATATTATATATGAGCTGAAATCAGACTTGTATTGAAAGCTTGTGTTGGTGCTGTGTACCGCTATGTTGACATGAGAGGTGTAAACAGTTTATTAGGATAGGGATCACACAATTGACTGCTTGATAGTAGACGAGTACCCGTTAATAAAAATAAACAATGACAACTTGTTTGCTTTGAAAGGGGAACATAATTTTTATCTTTGACAAATATGTTTTTTCTACCTTGATAAAATTATGCCAGCCAAAATATGAAAACAACGTACACTTGTTCAGATATCCATCAATCAATTCAGCAATACTTTCTTTCCACCCATCCGGGCCAATCCTATTAACACTTATCCTCTGGCGGCAGAAGCGGTACAAAAGTGTTGTAGTAACAAAGAATGAAGGCGAACCAAAACAGTAAAGAGATAAGCTCGTAATTGGACCAGTAGACTCCAGGTCTTGGATATTTTGTGCCGTTTCTTGCATATAGCTAACATGTTACACGTCGAATATAAACTGCTTTGTTCAGTGTAGAAGTATCAAACAATACTAATCGGATTGTTTTAGACATTAAATTAAAATTTGCTTGCTAAAAGTAAACATTAAAATTAAATTTTGTCTTCAAAAATTTCAAGGTAATCATGAGTTGATCAGGACTCGAAGAACTTTTGGCAGCAAGGATCCACCATGCAACAGTAAGTGAAATGGTTTTAGCAAAGACTGTAAGGTAGATTACGTATCCTAATCAACGGAATGAGCGAGCCTGATGGCCGATGCTTGTATTCGATTTCCTTAGCATAAAGCGATTAGGAGCATCCTGGAATGGATGCTAGTCCATCAGCACAGGGTTACCTAAAACAGTTTGTCAGGTTTCCCAGGTGCCCATTGATACAGCTTATGGCTGGTGTACACCACTCATACACCTGAATAAAGAGAGGAAACGAGAAGTTTCTTCATCACGTCCAGATGCAGAAAACAAGCATTGAATCATCAATGTCCTCCACAAAACCTCTATACCCTAGTACTTTCAGGCTCCTCCATGGGGATCACCATTTAAACTTGACCTTAACTTCATTTTGAAGCCGTTAAGTAAGCACAGAGCGGTTTTAAAACAGGGCCTTAAGCGGCTTCATTTTCGACCGTCAAATCATAATAAATTGTTTAAATTTGAGCAGCCAACTGATAAGCGATTTTTGTACCGTCAACCTTCAAAGACATTACCCATTAACAGTATCTTAAAACGTCCGTTGGAAACCTGACCAAGGCTGTGTTTGCTTAAATCTTGAATACACGTTGAAAACTCTTTTGTGCTTGAATGTAAAAAGAAAAACAAGCCAATAATCAAATGGTGTTGAAATAAAGTTTTATAAGGTAATGCAAACTCGAGCTACAGCCGGACGGCACCGAATGCCGGATATCCACTAAGCTAAACAGAATGCTGAATGTCACCATGTACCCGTAACCTGTAGCAGCCCAACCAGAGAGAAAAGGTCTTCATGTTCGGACAGTTGTGAACCACTAAATTGATCATAATTAATTACACATTTTTGACTGACTGATGCCGTATCAAAAACTGACCAGCCCACTCAGAGGTCCTTTGACAGCATAGTAATATATTCTCTCCGGGGCTGTCCGCAAACAATGCCTTAGACTAGATAAGATATGGGAGACTCAGCCCTGCGGCGGAGAGTCTCCTGGAAACTCCATATGAATATAAAATCTATGATCCCATAAACTCTGAACGTACATTCCTCCCAAAACTCAAACGATACTTAAAAATAGGCCAGAAACTTACAGAAGCTAACAAGTCTTTAATCTAGAACAAAGTTTAAGCATTTACAGACAAAAAAGCTCTATGGAAAAACTGGCTTAAAAGAAGAAATATCCGCAAAGGACTCGTAAGCCATAGCAACATTGCACGAAGAGCCAGAAGCTTCCGCAGAGAGTAACGCAGCTGGAGCATTAGGGCGTAATATGCTCCGGAGGTCATTATAGTGGTCAACCATCTTCGTACTAGCCCAACCGACATGGTTAGCAACTGCTTCCTTGGAGGCTCCGAGCAGAGAAAGCGTTATGGAGCAGCCACTACGAGAGCTGTGAGGAGTTTCTCCATCATTGGCTTGAATTTGGTCTAGATAGAACTTTAGACGACCATGAACTGCAGAACCAATAAAAGGTTCCTGGGTAACATTATTACCTTTAGTAACACGAAATAAAAAACCCTGACCTAGGTTGATTTTAATTAACTTAGCGACTGCAATATAACGCTCAAAATTCTTGACTGGGCACACAACTAGATTGTCGCAGCGACGCACTGCAAACGTGTTAACCGAATCCCCTCTCAAAGTTTTCCCAAACGTATGGTTAAATAATATCCCAGAGGAATCGGGAAAATATAAAACCCCTCTGGACAGGACCCTACCCAAATCGGAAGAGCGGTCTCCCGAGAAAAAGTCGGTAAAAGATCTCGAGAAAAAGAAGTCGAGAAGTCGAGAAGAAGAAGAAGTCGAGAAAGAGAAGTCGAGAAAAAGAAGAAGTCGAGAAAAAGATCTCGACTAAAAATATACAGGGAAATAGGGGAGATCCGTGGGCTTTGAAGTTGAGCGAGAATAAACTGAGCTAGAATTTGAAGTTTTTCAAGAAACAAAGGTACAGCCTTCTTTGGGCAAACTCTGGCTTTAGCCTGTTCTTCCTTAATTAATTTCAAATAGTTCTTAATAGATGGATGGGAAACAGGATTTCCAATTCCCAACCTGTCATCCCATTCTCCCCCGAGTCCAGCTTCAGCAAAGATGGCCCTGAGCTTTCCCAACAGGCTGTCGACCGTACCGGCAGCTAACCTCGTAGGGCAACTACAAGAGGAAGGTCGAGTTTGGCCCGCTTGTGGACATGACATCTGATGGACTTTTGTTCGGCCTGACTTGTCCTTCCAAACGAGGAATTTCTGGATGTCCCCAGGGGAGGCAGAGGAGAGAGACTTGGGAGTGGGTAAAGATGCCAGGAATCTAACTAGCTCCCGGTGAGTAGAGGACTTTTGTTTCTCATAAGGTTTGTAGGACCTGATCTCCTTGAGTTCCGAAATACGGTCTTCAATATCTTTAAGGTCGATTTTTACCAGGTCTCGGGCGTTATCCACAACAACTAGATCTCTTCTAAATCCACACCTCTGACAAAAGTTAAACGAATCATCGTTGAGATAGGCACATTGCGGACATGGGACAGCCGGTCTCCAAATTCTGGGTCGTCTGGACTGAGAGAGAAAAAGAGGAAAATGCCTACTTTCCACTCGCTACTCTGAAGGCAAAAAGGTCCCAGGGAAGTGGGCGAGTTTCAAAACTTGCATTACGTGAAGGAAAAAGAAGAATCCCCAAATCCCCTTCACTTCCCAATTGCAAACGGGCGTGGCTGCGAGAAACCAGGAGAGGCCACCAAAACGGGAGTGGGTAGAGCTTGGGAACGACGATAGAGAAGCACAGCTCGGATTCCAGCAGAAATCTCAAAAGTGGACCAACGAGCACAAATGGAGGAAACACTTCACTAAAACACTTCGGTGAGGCAAACTCACTAACACTTCGGTGAGACAAACTCACTAACACTTCGGTGAGACAAACTCACTAACACTTTGGTGAGACAAACTCACAAAAAACACTTCGGTGAGACAAACTCACTAACACTTCGGTGAGACAAACTCACTAACACTTCGGTGAGACAAACTCACTAACAATTCGGTGAGACAAACTCACTGACACTTCGGTAAGACAAACTCACTGACACTTCGGTGAGACAAACTCACTAACACTTCGGTGAAACAAACTCACTAACACTTCGGTGAGACAAACTCACTAACACTTCGGTGAGATAAACTCACTAACACTTTGGTGAGACAAACTCACAAAAACACTTCGGTGAGGCAAACTCACTAACACTTCGGTGAGACAAACTCACTAACACCTCGGTGAGACAAACACACTAACACTTCGGTGAGACAAACTCACTGACACTTCAGTGAGACAAACTCACTAACACTTCGGTGAGGCAAACTCACCCACACTTCGGTGAGACAAACTCACTAACGCTTCTAAGCGAAATAAAACAAACTCACCACAACACTGCAGTAAAAAACTAGCTATACACCAACCCAAGCGAGACTAACTCGCTAGGACAGTTCGGGTGACATGAATACGAACCGAGTACGAGACTTCGAATGAAACTAGTGACCACAACAAAGAGCGGAACAAATACGATAGGCAGGAGGGGCGAAACAAACTCACTTGAAACCTATAACAACAACGCTATAATCAAGACAAACTAGCGTATAAAGCTAACCAAACGGGAAACTAAAGCTGCGACGATCCGCAAAACGTAAACGCTAGCCACCAATAGCAGAAAGAAAGCAAAGCAGGCGAACGAAAGGCAAGAACGACTTACCACATCAGCATGAGGTTGATGAGCAGGTTGAGCTGCAGGGACCGCAACTTGCGCTACTGCAGCTGGTGGATCGCCGCCATCAATATTTTGAGCGTCCTGAGCAGCTCCGGCTTGTGCTGGCGGAACTGCTAAAGCGTCTTGTAATTGTTGAACATCAGCCGGAACAACAGGAACTTGGTCAGCCATAAGAATTAAAGTGTGGCGCAGCGATGAAGCGAAAACAAAAGACGCGAAAAGAAGCGTTCGAAACACCGAAAAGACTGAATGAGCTATCGCGACAAGGGAGTGGCCTTATATAAGAGCCCCATACTAATGAGACACATGATGGATTGCCACGGACTGAACGCAGCATGCTAGGGTTACGTAATCAGCGTTCTAAGGCTTTTTTGTGCGGAGCCCCTAGAGAGAATAGTGCACTGAAGCCTCACAAAAATTACTACATGTCAAACTTCTTGCACATTTCGCGAAAAAGACCATGTGGTGCTAGTGTAGTGCTATGTTGTAGCTCTCTTATTGGTACACCCAATAAAGACTATCAACAGATAATCCCTTTTGACTTTATTATGAGAAAGTTGCATGCCGGGTCAAGTGCCAAAGCGTTCAAAGTTTTCTTGCCGCTTTAATAGGAAACGTTTTGTTCCAAACATGATAAAGACTTAAAACAATATTGCCCAAAGCGCTGATTACATGTCGAATTTTAGCCTGGGCTATCAGCCCGGTTAGCTGGGCTGAGATTTCAGCTCGGCTTCCTAAACAAATTTTCTGGAAAAGACGTTTGCGATTACATGAAGAGAGTTTCAGCCCGTGCTGGAGTTTAGCCCGGTCAAACGGGCTGATAAACCTCATTTGGTTGCATTCAAGTTCAGCCCCGGCTCAAATATGAATTTGGGCATGCGTACCGCTTGAGTTGTGAATGTAAAACGCTTTTCCTGCAAATTTTCCCGCCCAATTTTTAACAATTGCGCCCGGGCTGAAAATTCGCCGTGTAATCGTAAGAATTTCAGCCCTGTCAAACAGGCTGAAAAACCTCATTTAATTGCATTCAGGTTCAGCCCGGGCTCAAATAATGTAATACGCTTTTCCTGCAAGCTTTCCCACCCAATTTTAAACATTGCGCCCGGGTTGAGATTCGCAACAAAATTCCACCCTGTGGGCGGACCAGAATTTCAGTCCGGGTTGAAATTCTCCATGTAATCGGCCCCTAAGTTGTCTCCATATGTTGGATACGAGGTGATTATAACCAACTCGCGCGATCGGTGCCGTGTTGGTTATTATAACACGTCATATCCAACTAGCACTGTCATTCGTTAAATAATTTTTGTGTTATAATAAACGTTATAGAAATCCTGTGTTGAGACTAATCTGCTATTCACCAAACTTTCCTAATTGATAAGTTATTGCAAACTCTTCAATTCTATTTTAGTGACCAACGGCGTGTACTTGGAGAGATGGGACAGGATAGATTACAAACGAGTCAAATTCCTTCTGATGGATGCACGCTATCCAAACCTGCCGAGCTTAGCAATGTGTCGTCCAACATTTGAACAGCCTCAGAAGTGGGCAGACTTCTTTGGTGCTCGCATTAGGACGTATTTTAAACCGCTTCAGACTGGAAACCACTTCTTTTTTCTTTGTAAGACGTTGTTTTTGTATATGATAGTAAGTGAAATAGATAAAATTCAGCAAAGAAACTGCTCGAGGTCGTTTTGCAACTTGAGCAGTGTCTAGAACAAACCCTGAAAAGTTTACCACGTGACACTGAGGTGGCATCCCTTCAGGGTTTCTAAACTAGCGTTATCAAGACGTCTTGCTTAAGATAGCGTACGCGAGTGGATTGGTATCGCTACATGCAGACTATAATGTCTCAACTTAGTTTTTAGAACATTTGCAGTTAGTAGGTGTCAATCACGTAGAGAAGTGGTCTTTGAAGATTAAGACAAGTTTACTTGAGAAAATCCACTGCTTCAGAGCTAGAAAAATTAAACGAGTCACGCCACCGAAAAAAAAAATGTTGTTGAGGTGAGAAATAAATGTCTACTAATAAAAGAAAACAGAGGATACACACAAGACACCATCTTTAAAGGCGAGATATGGTGGAGGTTAAAATGAGAGATTACCATCATTTTGTGGTAATGTGTTTCTTTTCAAGTACAGTCCTTTTACTTGTTTTTTTCCCTTAGTCATTGTTTAATTTTGAGCTTTGTGAACGGAACGTAACCTTAAGGCTCTTGCTTTAGGATAGTATAACGTCGTATAACGTTTACACTCTTTTGTTTTAAATAAGAACGTGTAATTTTGCGGCTGAGGCTGAACCGAAACTGAGTGTTCTCATTTTTTTCCGCGTTTTGAGTCTTAAACATTCTTAGCATGTTCTTAACATGGTTTTTTTTTCTCAACAAAATTCACTTCATTATTCTTGCACAGTTCAGAATGAGCTCTACATTAAAAAAACAAAAACAAAAACAAAGAAAATGTGATTCGATAGAAATTCATGTTGCTACTCCGTGTTTTTAGTTCGCTGCAAAGACGGATGCAGAACTAAATATAGAATTACTATTTCTTCTCTTAGTCTCAGCTTGTGTACGTTCTTAGTATGTCTGGGTCAATTTCAGCCTCAAAGTTCTTATAAAAAGGGTTCTTATAAAAGAATAAGAGTGTATTATTAAAAACTGGACTAGGTATATTGGATTTCGAGCATTTTGATTGGGTGAACGGAACTAGGCTATCAGCTGATATACCTGCTGCGACCATATATGGTCAAGGAACACCCACCAACAAAGTGAGCTGTAAGCTTTACCTCGCGAGCGACCCGGCGAGAAAAATGGACGAGAAAAATCACTTGGCTGCGAAATTAAATAAAGCAGAAATTGCAGCAGCGTCACTAAGATACAAATCAAAATTGTTCCGTATTGCTTGATTTCTTAAGAAAACAAGAAACTGTGCAGAAATAGAAATTTAAGCATTTAGTGTTGTTTTTACAATTCATTTCTTTCATCGAACGTCACGTTGATTATTAAAATTGAATAAACGGTAGGTTTTATCAAGAAGGCATTCCACTTCAAAATTTCAAGACAAAACATGAAAGACAAGGTGAAATGGGGAAGAGGCATTTAATAAAAACTATCAACATTTATGGCGAGTCGGTACGAAAATCATGAAGCAATCTAAACGAGTACTAAACAAACTACCAAGAAGGAAAGAAGGGCGAAACTTTTTTCACCTTTAACACGCAAAATTGACACTGATTTACATGCACTAGTTGTAGCTCTGTGTTCCAACATGTCCAAATGTTCAGATAGAAATTGGATGCCATGTAAACGGAGTTAAATCGCTTTCAAAGTTGATTGAGTGTTGTTTTTACCATTCCGTCCGCAACCTCTAAACCGAGAACAACTGTGTTTTGTACTTTGCGTTTAACGAACTATGATGGTGAATTCTAATGTTCCTCGCTGAAGCAATATTGCTTCTGAGCTGCTTAGAAATTACGTCTTCAAGTTCCAATTAGTTCTGTCTTCAGTTCGATCAATCCCGCACATGATGGCTCCGTTGTGCGAACGGATTACAAACTTGCTCCGTTTCAACTCCAGCAACCAATATGATGGAATCGTCACAGCTTCAATCCACTTTGAACGATGATTACAACAATGTTTCAGGAAAAATAAAACGCGTACCATATTTCACAGCCAATAATTAGAAGATTTTTTTCCAAAACTTGTGCCACCTCGTTCACTTTCGAGCAGTTTTATTGTTTCATTCAACTTTCCAATGAAACGCTGCACGGTTTTGGCGCCTTTTTCATTCAGTCATGTGATCGATTTTTGTTCCCTTTATCTCTCTTTTATCTCTTTTATCATTTTTTGTCTTTCTTTCTTGATTCTTTTAAATAGTGGCTAAGTTCTTAATAAAACAATTATTCTACTCGGGCTTGCTGGATATCAGATGATTATAACCAACTCGGCGCGTAATCATTCGATATCCAGGGCACCCTCGTAGAATAATTGCTAAGTATAAAAAATATTGATATAAGTTTAGTGTGAAGCTATCTCTCTTTAAATTCTATCTAACAGGCTTGAAATTGTGTCTCCTTGTCTCCTTTCTTTACTGGCGAAACTGTTTACAGTGTTTATTATTTGGCTCTGTTACCCTATAATCTCGTGAGGTTTAAAAATAATTTCAACGGCCATTCTTTGATTGATTTCCACCCGAATCTCAGTTTAATGTCAATTACTAGTACTTATTTTACATGTTTATTTCAGCATCAGACGCCGGAAGTGAACTGTATATTAGCACAAATGAAAAACCTGACACAAAGACGAAGATAAGCGGCGTGGACGGGGGTTTTGCTACTTACCCATATGAGTTTAATAGGTAAGATAATTTATGATTTGACCTCGACAATCCTTTGAAACATACAAATCGGTTTTGATATAGGTTCAGAAAAGTCCCACTTTGCCAGTTTGATTCATTTCCCTGTAGCTCTTGAGTTGGTCACTTCAGGATAGACTGGATGACTGAGAATCTCCTCATAATGGTTTTCATGGAACTGATCGGTTGAAACAAACCAGCGTTTTGGAACTTCAATTTAAAGTTGGACGAATAGGACAAGATCTCCAGAACTCAATACGATATGCTGCTTGACAGCTTGGATGATTTTCTAAATTTCGCTTTACGGATTTTATCCAACAAAACGTCGCCGAAATTGACACTGACCTTTGCTTATGTCAGTGTTATCATTGTTGTGAGTAATTTTCCAACTCGGGCTTGATTTGATTGATTCATGAACTAAGTGGTTAGTTTTGCAAGAATTTATTATCCTTTACACACAGATATACAAACCAAAAATCCCTCCCGATTTATCTAAAGAAAGGTCAGTATTACTACATGGAAACTATAATGAAAGACGATCATCAAAATGATCACCTGGAAGTTGGTATGCAGACACCTGATGGGACATTTTACAACGTGATACCCTCTGAGTTCTTATGGACAACGCTGCCTCTTTCACCAGGTAGGAATTTGTCAAGTTAGAAATAGATTATCTGTGAAATAAAGCAATGATAGCGCCAATGCGGCCATTGATCCTTTATACCTATAAGTTTACCCCAACGTAAATTAGAATATACAGTGGGTGGTTGCTCAAAATATGCGTCTGTATTTGTCCTTAGAGCCCTTCTGAACTAGCTTCTTTGCTTGTTGCATTTCTTGAACTCAAGGCTGAGTTGTTTGGAATCTGCCAAGCTTGATTATGTACTAAGCTAATAATAACCAAATTAAACCAAACTTTTTTGGCCTCAGGTATAAGCGAAGTCTACCTCTTCAAAAACGTCTCTTGTTTTAGTTACATGTGATAATGGAGTCAGAACACTCTTTCTCACCTTTTTTGACCATCTGTTTCTTTGCACCAAATTGAACGTTTTTTTTTTCACGATTAACTCAATTCCTAGCTCAAAATGCCACCTATCAAGCCATGTTACTAAAAATAGCGGCGGAAGCAGGGGCAAAGGCTGGTTCATCATTTGGGGCACATTTTGCAATACATGCTGGCCGAAAAGCAGGTGCCAAGGCGGGTGCCATAGCGGGAACGGAGGCTGGAGCATCGGCAGGGGCTAGTGCAGGCGTAAAAGCAGCCATTGAAATGACAACAAGAACGTTGCAGGATGCATTTAACAACCTCCATGGCGATAACATACATAAATTTAAAATTAATGTCAAAAATGGAAATGTGGTCTCTGTGACTGGTCCTGGGTTGGAGGCAACCAGTGGAGCTGCTGCTGGGGCTGCTGGAGCTGCAGGGGCTGCTGGAGCTGCTGGGGCTGCAGGAGCTGCAGGGACTGCTGGGGCTACGGGGACCTCTGGGACCGCTGGAGCCGCGGGATCTGCAGGGACTGCTGGGATTGCTGGCGCCGCTGGGGCTGGAGGAGGTGGTGGGGGACTCGGAACAGGAAGCTCTACAGGTGGTATCGTTTCAGGGGGGACTGGAGCAGGAAGTACTGCTACAGGTGGAGCTACATCAGGTGGTACATCCGCTGCTGGTGGTACAAGTGCTGGAGGGGCGTCAGGAGCGTCAGGAAGTTCGCAGGTTACTTCAGCTGCTGGTGCAACAAGTGCAGGGATAGGCGGAGGGAGCACTGGAGTTGGTGGCGCTGGGGTTGCTGGAGCAGGGAATACCGGAGATGCGTTTTCACCGAATAGACCTTTGACGTATATTCCAAAGCCTGGAGAGGATCCTCAGACAAAGGCCAGGGAAATGGTCTGGAAAGTAGGAGGGGCTAGGAGACGTAAGTTTGTTTAACAAAACGTAAAACAAAAGAAAGCGAAAACTACTACAATTATCGATGGAGAGGGGTAAACACGCAAACAAATCGTAAGAGTAAAAATCGGACAGGACGTTTCGGGCAGCCACTGTACATCTTAAACGGAAGTACCCACTCTGTGAATCATGAACTCGAGAGATCCACAAATACACTTTCATCAGCGTTTCACTGAAATTCCCACGCTCCCTTACGGCGCTCTGTTTATTGGTCAAGAAAGAACTTACCTACTTGTTTACCATTATTCACAGAACAAACTAAACTCTCTTACTTGTTGTCCAATTATTTGACACTCTACAAGCTAAAAAAAGGAATAAAGCGCTAACACGGGTTGTAAGAATTTTAGCTAGTTGTAGCCGTTGGAGTGTTCCTGATTTATACAGTTGTTCGTAACACTCCTGGCATCTACCTAATTGTTACATTCGCGGGTCTTATCAAAATTTTCAGCGGAAAGAAAAACACGCGAAAATAAAGTTTTGGCAAAAATTTAACGCCTTTGAACCTCTAATGTTTACTCCAAATCCCGAAAATTAAGCTTCGTGTGCTCCTAAATAAACTTAATTAATTACCAGTAAACATTGATGAGAATAAATTGGAAAATGCAGCTACATGGTGTAGTTAACCCTATTCTGCCTGGGGTTTTTTTTAACTTGGCACGTTTTTAGCACGTCATTAGCTTAACAGACTGCAAAAGACATGAAATAGTCAAAATACAGTCCTGAGTAGACGGTTGCTATGAAAACGTAGACACGTCATTGACATAGGAAAATTTTCTCTGATGAATTTTAGGAAAGTCACGACATTTGGTGATTATTCGTCTAGCCGTTTAAAAGTTATAATTCATTAACTTCAGCGCGGGCACAATGTGCCCCCCCCCCACCAGGCTAAATAGTGTTAAGGGTTTCTTTGATAGACACTGCATGCCTATAGTGGGACAGGAAAAGACAAGGTAAACGAAGCGAACGCCCTTGTGTCTGCCAGTGTAACTCAGGGAATTATTAAATACAGGGAGACCACTCTTTGTTTAAGAAAACATGTTATATACGTCGCAGTACAATTGCCCCGTTCATGATTTTTGTTTTTCACTCGGACGGTAGGTAATTCAGTCAAACATATTATAAACAATGTTCCAGCTAGGTACTGACACAGATGCTTGGTTTATTGCAGTGGTAGCAAATGCAATGTACACCTTTCATTCTTACAACGTACCTTACGAACAAGAAGACTCCTTCCTCAACTACTGCTGGAGGTCAAAAAATAGTCGATTTATCTTGGATCAGTGGTGCCATGTATTTATTGCTCGCATTCCTGCATTGTCTAAAGAAGTTAGCAAAGGAGGACACACTATATCCTTCGAGTCTGCTTGTTTGCCTGGTTATTTTATGAGACAGAAGAACTATCACTTCTTTCTCCAAAAGAGAGATGGAAGCACACTTTTTGGTAAGACATCAAACTTATTGTTTTCCACTCTAGCTTTCAACGTTCGGTTTTTTGGTTGATGCGTACAATACGTGTTTTTTTAATAAAAGATAAATAAATAGATTCAGTTCTTCCATGGCAACATTAAGCAAATGCTCCTGACAACCAAACTGCAATGGAATTAAGACGGGCCTGTAGGGCACCGTCTTAGTTCTACGAAAGTTTAGTCGTAGTAGGTTGTTCAAGGTCACGACGGACTGATTAGTTGCTAAACGATATCCTAGTGGGCTGGGTACGGAAGAGTGCCTACGCTTTGATCGTTTTCTTCTTAAAGGGCTAAGTTATTGAAGTGGCTCCAGGGCGCTTATATTGTGAGGTTTTAGGGGACCCGTTGAACATTGAGGGCCAGACCAATTTTTGTACGCAACAACTTATCAAAATACGCCAGTGAAAACAAATGGGAAATTCCCGTAGTAATCTACACGCATGATAATAAATTTGTTTGGTTATGAAAAGTCCGTCATAGAATTCCGCCTTTTGATTCAATTCACGCATTTGAAATCTGGCTTTTATAAAGAGGGAAAAAAACGCTATAATCTACACTGGGTCAATTTTGTCGAATCAAAAAATTTAGCGATGAAAACAAGCCAAGACTTCCACAAAATATTTTATGAAAGATTCATGCAAGAGAAACCTTTAGCCCCGGGCGTTTATTTGGGGATCACCTTTTGACATGTATTCACGCAATTTTATAGAACGCATAGAATTTCCTACTGTGTTGTAAAATACTGAAAATGCGGGCTGTAGGAGAATTCAGAGGGTTAATTCTAGCAACAAAAGATTGGTTTAAAGTTCTTGCGAGCGTTCATGTTTGCTATGTGTATATTTTGCTACTTCGAAAACAGAACAATGTTAAGAATTAAGTAGTTCTTGAACTTAATAGCTCTCAAATTGACTCCAGCTCGTAAGGGCCCGTCTTTGATAAATCATAGGTTTTCTTATTTATTGTGATTGCTCTAACAAATGCTTTTGCAACTTTAAACCTTTCAGATAAAGAAAGTTCATTCTATATCTATTCCGTCATGAAGTATACTCGGAATTTTCTTTTTAATTCAATGCACAAAGACTGGTATGTATGCCAAGAAGAGAGACGAAAAGCCCACGGAATGGAAGTACTTCTCGACTTTTACGACGGGGAACCCGACGTTCTTGATCGTTGTACCTTCCTAGCTCATCCAGTTAGTGAACTCGAAAGAAAATTGCGGAACTGCAAACACGTCATTGGCCCGGTAGTGTCTCCTGAGATAAATGGACAGCCTCTTCCTCATCCACCCCACTTGGTTCCGCTCATACCACCACCGCCCCCTTTTGTTGTACCTCCATGTATGCCAGTTTGCCCGGCCGGATCAATGGGGGGAGCTGCAGCGCGACCACCAAGTGCTGGCACCTCAGCTCTTACAGTTACTTCAACGCACGGCATCGCAAGTGTCTCTACGTCAAGTAGACGTAAGTTAGTTGACTAGACACTAAATATTTTTATCTAGTTAGTGTTCAGTGGTAATTTATGAGTGCTAGATATATCGTTAAGCCTGCATTCCAAATTTTTATGAAGTCTCTTTGGCTTTTGTAACAGCTACGAAGTTAACTTGTCATAAACAGAGAAGCTTTTAAAAGTATTTATTTCAAATTAAATTATTCCGTATTTTAACAAAGTTATCTATATATATTTAACAAAGTTCAATATTGTCAGTAACAGCAAACGTTATGGAGAAATGCGTTTCTTGGTCTAAGACGCATCCCACGATTTTTTAATAACTGATTAATCCAAACTTTGAACAATAATAAATTGGTAACTAAATGAACAGAAAGCCATTTCAAAAGCAGCATTCTGACACGACGCTATTTGCTTTTTATTGTCTCACTTAAATATAAATTACGTTGAAGACTTTTTCTCCTCTTTTGGTTCGAGAGTTTAAGGTAAAGGACCATATACACAGGTATCAGAGTAAGATACCCTAATTTATCTTGGGTCAAAATTCAACACCGATATTCAAGTTTCTTCCCCAAAATAACGACTAGCAATGCTAAGTTTTGAATGCAAACTTTGTAAAAATTTTATTGATTGCTTACAGCATAAAAACATTGACGTAAGTCAGTTTCCTAGGGCGAAATCGAAATTTAATGGTGTGTTATACTAAAACAGGCATAACTAGTAAATAGCATGACGCAAGCTTTTCGTTCTCTGTTAATTCTGTGTAAATTTCAGAGACAAAATCCTAATGTAATTTTTGTGTACAGTATTTGGTGCCAGGACAATGGCAATTTAACTACTTTCTCATTTTAGAGATGTGCGTCGCTTTAAACTTCGTCAACAACTTTGGTTCTCCATTTAAACTCTATTCATCTCTTAAACACGAGGGATATTTTGTCACTGGATCTGGCTTTAAACTCAAATTACTGATAGACCGACCGGAGCTGCATAGTCACGTGACATTCTACGCCGAAGACCCGGATAGAAAAAGAAATATCCTTTTGAATGGCAAGCAAAGCATTTCAGAGCCAGTGGTTTCTAGCTGCTTTGCGTTTGTGAATGTTACAGTGTCAGCAGGAGAAGGTAATATATTTTATATAAAATAAAGTTTGAGCACGGTTGTATTCGATTATGAATACATTTTTTCTTCGTCTTAATCATTTAAAGCTGAAAAATCCCAGATTTTTTGCAGTAAAAGGAATATGAGCTAAGGCTAAAAGGAAGTGAGACTTTGCTCGTGATACGCAGAAAATTCGAGTTAACTGAATTACAGCGAAAAAAATTAAATATAACAAAATAAATAGTAGCCGTGCCACGGATGACGTCTCGCGGTTGTTCGAAAATGTACGAGAAATTGTTTCCCGTCCACCCCGCCGGTATACACACATGAAGAGCGTTATTTATTGATTTATTTTTGTTTTATCTCTCTTGCTCAAAAGTAAAAAACAAAAACGCAAACACCTGGTATTTCAAACTCTGTACTTGTTCAAATTATGAGTTGTATCAAATCTAAAATATAGCAAAACGCAAACTGTCAAAAATTAAGAGCGACTTTCAGTAAACATCGAGCATTCGGCGGCAGAAGTCGAAAAATCGATTTCTTTCATATTTTGCACATAAATGGGTATTGGTAAAACTAGAAACCTGATGTGGTTCGTTTTCCCCAGAAGCGCTTAATTTTCGAAAAACACGAGGAAATTCATTCTCAGGTTCGATAGGTCAGAATCACAGGAAATTAATCTTGTACTATAAACTTGCATCGCGCTGGTAAACTAAAGCGCAGAGAAAAAGATAGACACTTCTTATCAACAGAACAAGTCTTTTTCATTAACTAGACCGTTACAAAATAGCAGTAGCGAAATTTAACGAGCACAAACAATTCCAAACTAAAAGGCAGGTTCTGATATTCACGTAGAAACTGATTTGAAATCTAACTTCCGTGAAATAATTTAACATGTGCCATGACCCCAAATGGTCTCAATCCTCGTTCAATAGACAGTAGAAACATTGAACTAAACTATACCTTGAAACTGGCTTGGGGTATCCATGCTGCTGTCTGTGGGAAAACTTCGAACACAGCAAATCTTAACAAATGGGGCTTAATGTAGTTCAACTTTGCCGCATCCCGAAATACACCAAAATTTCCGTGTTAAGCTACACAACCTCTTGTTTCTTCGTCGTCGCTTGATGCTTGATGATGGCTTTAAACTAAAATGCTCGGTTGATCTCAAAAAAGGTAGAGGGAAAAGAAAAAATGAACGATACTGGCGTTATCGTTGTGACTTTTCTGTGCAAACCACGACAAAACGTGACATCTGCTACACCTGTGACATCATATATCCAAATTTGGTTAAAAAATTTAGTCACGGTATTTGGTAACACAATGCAAACAAATGTACGAAGACAATTTGCACACGAAGGAACAGAAGTTTGGAAACGTGAAAATCGCCCATTTCGCGCTTTTTTCTTCCTCTTTTTGGAACACAAAAGAATGTTAACGCTGGAAATTAACGAGAATGAAGTAGAGCGAGCCCGTTTGGTTAAAGAAGCAAATTTTCCCGTGTTTTTGTGTACAGCAAAATTCAACTTCATTAAGCCCCATTTGTTAGAACTTTGCTGAGTTTGAAGTGGTCCCAAACAAAGCAGCATGAATACCCCAAGCCAGTTTCAAGGTATGATTTATTTCAATGTTTGTGCTGTCTATTGAATGAGGAATGAGACCATTTAGAATTATGGAACATGTTAAATTATTTCACAGAAGTTAGGTTCCAAATCAGTTTCTAGGTGATCATCAAAACCTGTCTTTTAGTTGGAATTGTTTGTGTTCAGTTGATTTCGCTACTGCTGTTTCACAACTGTCTAGTTAATGAAAGAGACTTGCTTTGTCGATAGAAAATGCCTATCTTTTTCTCTGCGCTTCAGTTAACCAGTGCGATGCAAGTTCATAGTACTGATTTTCAAGATTAATTTCCTGAGCATTTTGATCACCCGAAACCGAGAATCGATTTTCCCGTTTTTTCGAAAATAAAGCGCTTCTGGGGAAAACGAACCACATCAGGTTTCTAGGTTTACCAATACCTAATTATGTGCAAAATACGAAAGAAATTTATTTTTCAACTACTACCACGAAGTTGAGATTTTGCTTGATTTTTACTGGAAGTCGCTCTTAAGGCCACGTGTACAAACAGCCCGCTGCCAAATGCATAGCTCTCTCTGTTTTTAGCCAATGACGTCACGAAAGTGACGTCATGGCTAAGGTCTTCAAAGCTAAAAAACCGCGCTTTCCGATCTTCAATCTTCCGGGGGGGGTATTCTGTGAAATGTTGGGCGGGGGTGTGCCAGCGGGATACTGAAACCCTTACCTTATCAGCGGCACGTTCCCATACACTTTATATGGGAGTGCGACCCCTGGGCTTTGAAGTATTTTGCATTGGCGAGTCTCGATCAACAGAGAAACGCATTTGTTACCGAAATCTGCTGGATTAATTAACTAATAATATTCCATTGCTCTCGTGTGTCTATGTTTTAAATTTGAGAGTGGTCTATTGAAATTGAGATTGCAGAAAACTGAGAAGAGTAAACTTGCCGATCTTTCGATCCGAACAGCTGATCCGAAGCGCACACGTTGCTTTGTCAACATGCAACAAATGGCTCGTCAACTTTCTTTGGTATATATGTTTTCAATCGATAGAATCAAGTTTTACAGTGAATGAAAGCGATGTGAGAATAGGCTGAGGGTTAAGAAATTCCTCCGTAAACCTTCGAAAGGTTTGATTTTGGATGGCATCGTGCGTTGGTGACAGGTTTCAAATTACACACCACAATCCTTTTGAAGTTATGCAAATTTGTGATGTGAAGTCAATTTGGGCCCATCGGTTTTAGTGAAGTGAAGGTTAAATATATAGCTTGTTTGCTTACAAACTCCATCGTTTTACTTTATTGAAGCGAACAGAAGTCTAGATATGTCGCTTTCTAAAGAAAACTCAAAGACATGTTTATCTCTGTTTATGGCGAACTAAAGGCGACGTCAGTCACTATAAATGCCGCGAGCGTAAACTTTGAACACAACCTCAGTCAACTTGTTTCTGGCGAACTAACGGGTGAATGTGTTGAACGTGAGTCGTACCGGGATTGTAAAACTCGGCCAGTTGATTTTCATGTTCTGTTGACGACAAAGCGAAAGAAATTTGGCAAAACACGTCGCGAATGCAATCGAAACTCACGGTTGATTGCGATGTAAGATAAGTCGCTCACTACGGAATTGTAAAGCTCACAAACTCAAACTCATACGCTCAAAGATATTTGCGTGAACGAAAACCAGAAACACATCAAATCTTTCTGTCTCGGAGTGGGAGCAAAGGACCAAAGTGCAGTTGCTAAACCGTGAAAACCGCTTCATGAGATTGATCGGGTTCGCACAGGATAATCGTTCCTAATTTGTGCCAAAATTACCGCTTCAGTGAATCTTGCGCTACGCGAATCGATTCTCGTTGTGCGCGAGGCGATTCGCGTAGCGCGCGAAACGTGTAATTTAAACCTTCGGAATGTAATGCAACCCTTAAAACATCTCGAACCGAACGCAAGATTAACAGCAACAGATATGTGACAAAACATTCTAATGAGGACCTGTCGGACCTACTGGAAACGTCTGGAAACAATTACCCAAGAGCACTTTTCTCAAAACATTTAATTATTACGATTACAGTCTTTTTTTTTTTGTATAAGAATATATTTTATAAGAATATCGAGGCTGAAATTTGCGAAATTTTAAGAATATTTTAAGAATAAACCCGAGGCTGAGATTTTGAAAAGGATATAATTTTGTGTGTTGTAAATCTGTAAATACAATACATTATATGTTTTTAAAGTGCCACTGGGACGAAAATTCATAGGTTTATTTCGGCCAAATTCTGTCGCAGAATATCGCGTTGTGTCTATATTTCCCCAGAAAACTGAACAACAAACCTTCCATCCTAATATTTTTAGCTCCAAAGTCGCGTAAAATGTGTCCGCCATTACTGAAAACGTGTTCCTTGGTGATTGCGCAATTTAATAGCTTGTGACGTCAGAGGCTCACCTCAGTCGCGTTTCCTTGTGTTTTGACTGAAGATGTCTTCCGTGGACTGCGAAACCTCCGAAGAGTATTTCTACGATTTGGAACAGTCTTTAGCTTCCGAAGCATCTGAGGATTCGTTTCATTTGGCAAATGAAGAATTTTTCTTACAGTACGATGTAAGAACTGATGTGAGGTTTCAACTAATAATCTTGTCAATAAACTGTTTAAAGTTTTTTTTCTCGCCATATTATTTGAGTTTTTTGGCGGGAGTTCAAAACGTAAGTGAAATATGCTTATACAATGATTGTAGTTCAAGCCCCAGTTGCTCAAAAAGTGGATAACTCTTTTTCAACGGATAAGTCGCTGTCCGGCGGATAAAATTTATCGCTTGCTTCATCTCGGTTGTTCAGAGCTTGGATAGCGCTATCCAGCCAGCTGTTCAGCCGCTATCCAGCGGATAAAGTTGTCCATTCCAAGGTAGGTTGTGTAAATTTTATCCACTGAATTCCCTATTCGAAAACCCTATTCGAAGAATTGATCTTTTCAGCTGAGGAAATTTAGACAAAACACCTATAAAAACTTTAGACTTTGATGCTCGCGAATTCTCAGCCATGGGTCGATGGTATTGTTGGTGTGGGAGAAAATAAAAGAAGCTATACTTTGTCTGGCGTTGTTTATGATATGTGCATTATATATTATAAAAAAGCATTGAGATTTTTGGCCATTCTTGGCATAGTCTGGAAAACTTTCTTGAAAAACCGTAATTGTTGTAGTCAGCTGTCATAGCTATCATAGTACAGTGGTCACTTAACACATTGAAACACAAGTGTTTGGCGCTGCTAAATATTTTAAACAGTTTTTATAGAATTCTTTTTTCCGAGCCGAAAGAAGTGAAATAAATCAAAACCTTTTTTCAAGAACTGGAGGCCTTGTGTGACGGGAATCTAAATATTTGCAGTCAAAATTAAAAGCCACAAGGAAAATTTTCCCCTGCTCAACAACAACATGCGGACCGCCGAGGAAGTGAAGCTTTCGCTTGCCTTATTCGCTGCATAATAATAACAACTTGATATTTAATCATTTTTCCTAGTAGTTCATATACTAAGATTGCTATGACAGTTACAAGAAATAACATTGTGGCGTGTGATTTTTTTTCCCAACTTCAATTTCCACGCACCGACGATCCGATCTATTAAAGCCTTTATCTCGAACAACAACAGCAACAACAACATTTTATTTGCATTCCCAATTACAAATGCCATTGCACATAGAAAAGAGAAAGAAAAAAAAGTTGCGAAATCGATTAATTTACAATTCCTGTCTCTATTGATCCATTTCTTAATGCAAAAGCTTCGTAAATGATGTTCCCTAACTTTTTACAAGTGAAAGCGTCAATGCTATTTAAGAGAAATACAATTTTGTCATGAGCATTTAAGAATCGAAATCGGAATATTTACCAATAATATCGTCCATTAAAAATTTTCTAATTGCATCATATCTATTGCAAGATAAGAGGAAGTGCACTTCGTTTTTAACTTCATTTGAACTGCAGCATTGACAAATTCTCAGATGCTCAGGGAGTTTAGGGGTGGAATGTCTGCCATTTTCAATTCTTGCGTTGTAATTACCTGACCTAAGTTTTGCTACTGCCCGAACAATAATGTCAATCGACTTTTCACCGACAGGGAATAAAGAGAGAAAAGTTTCTCCACATTCAGGATGGTATGTTATAAAATAAATGTCCATGCTTCCAAGCGATTACTGCTCTGAAATTAACTCACGCGGAATTAAGAAAAGGAAAAGATAAGCAGTACAAACTATATCGGCTAATTAATCACGGCGGTCAGGACTGCATTCGCCGAGGATCTTCGCCCCAGCAGACGGCAGAACTAAAAGGGTTTTCCACGACGATAATAAATTTTAAAATACGTTAAAAGAAAATCAGTTTTGCACAATGGTGGATGCGTTGAAAAACAAACAAACTATAACTTCAACTGCGTTATAAGGTTAGCTACCTTTCGTCTTGTTCGCGCAGATAATGTTTTTCCGGTTCTTTTTTTCCATATAGTTGGAATGGGCAGTGGAATGATCGACCTCTGGGATCTTGCGACATGAACAGCCCTCTGAAAAACCTCGTCCGTGAAGTGATCAAAACGGCCTCTCGGGTTGAAATTCACACTGTGTGTGAGTACGAGCATTGTCCTTTTTTCTATTGCGGGTCCGTTCGCAGGGCTTCGATGAAGCGAAATACCAGCTCGGTGGTTGGATTTATTATATTGTTGTAGCATTGTACAACACAAGTACTACCTGTCATTACTGCTGCAGCAAGGAAGATTTCAAAGTAGTGCAACAAACACTTGGCAAGAAACCTTTCCTCGAGGACAGTTTAATTTCCCGTGGCTAGGTTCGGGGTGAGCCTCTGACGTCACTTCCGCTCATTCCCAAGCCAGCTGCCCGAACAAGGGCCAGTAATGGCGGCCGCAAAATCTCGACAAAAACCGTCCGAAAAAAGCGACTTCTAGTTATCGTATTAAGTTGAAATTTGGCATGGTGACTAAGAACCACAAACTGTGTTAGAAAATGTAAAAATATGGAATACCAAAATTCTGGTCCCAGTGGCACTTTAACTTAACCGTATAAAATTATTCCTTTCTTTAAAAGGCAAAACTAGCCAACAAAACGAAAACACCTGCACTAGCAGATCTAGACACTGAAAACTTATAATTGATACCCCAATACATTCTAAAAGGAAAATGTCACAAGCTATAATTTAAGAATAACACGAGAATATTTTCAGCCTAAAATCGGCAGAAAAATAAGAATGTTCAGCCTGGGCCGGAAAACAACATTCTCATTTTAAAAAAAGAGTGTACTAACAAAAGTGCTATACAGCATCACACACTACTGGAAAGCGACCAGGTTTTGCAACAGCGAGCTGAATTTGAACATTCTCGTACTTTTCGAAGGAAAAGCAAACGAAATTTATTCCACTGTAGGTTGAGACCCAAAATAAACACGTGAGCTAAAAATAACTTTGTACCGTGACGTGGGAAATTTACAAATGTAGACATGCTTTGGTCGATTTGCGGAGCAAAAAGACGAAAATCATTAAAACCGACTTGACTACAAAGCAAGCAACTTTTATCTACAGGGAAATAAATATAGTTGCAAAACTATCTCAGTCGTGTTTATAAACGCTAGTTCGAACTGATTTCGAAGAAAATTTTGTTCATACAAGAAACGTACATTTGATGGCAGACTCTTGTTTTGACAATATGTAGAACGTAGGTGGTTGATTGAAACGTCTGAAAACCAACAAATTAAACGGCGGTACGCAGCTCTTACAAGGTCTCCTCTGACTTGCTGAGAAAACAATAGAACAAACAAGAGAACAATGGACCCTAGCCCTGACAACAATAGAGCTGCGTGATACCAAGGTCCAATGAAATTAGAGGTTGTTAAGAGCTGCGTGGTATCTGAATTAAACAAAGTAAAACGAGTCACATGTCACGCAAATCACGCAGAACGTCAAAACGGCACCCTATCGAAAGTTGACCGTCCCTGAGCTCTGAAAACGTAAGAAATTAAGAAAGAAATTAAAAGGTTCAACTGCAACTTACATTTTATTTCTGAAGTAAAATTGTTAACTTTCCACTGATCTTTGCCTAAATTATGTATGCAGTATTTTTCGACAGTGAGTGTTTTTGTCTATGTTGTCTTTAAAGAACAGTGAAACAAACAGCTTTCTTCGGTTTCTTTACTTCACGCGCAATTTTGATGTCACGCTGTATTAACTGTCACGTAGTCACGCTGCTCCATCATGACCAGGTTTTATAGTGGATAACCACAAGATTTTTTGGTGGGGGCGGGGAAAGGCGGGGCTGAGGGGTTAAGGTGGGACTTACCGCAGGTGTAAAAAACCATGGGTTGTCAGGATAAATTTCACCATATAGTGAAAAAAAAAGTCCTTGGCTCTGCGCGCATTGCGTGCCAATGTTTTTCTATGGAAATCGTGCAAATAAAAGCTATTTCCTTTTACTTTTGTCTTAAAGAGATTTTATGCAACTGATGCTTAAAGTAAGTAAGTACGCAAGAAACTTTATTTACGTGTCAAACCATGTAGCTTGGGATAATCCCATACTAATTAGGGGACACAAAATAACAATATACAAAACTTAAGATAGAAACAAAAATGTAATAGAACTATTAAAGAACCTGATACTAATCTAATAAACTAGTAGTTGCTAATTCTAATCCGATAATCTGATAATCTGATAATCGAATAATAGTCGAATAATAATCGAATAGTAATCACTAAAAACTTGATGCAAAAAGTGATAAAATCATACAGTTATGATGAGGAGAGGGAGCAGCCCTTGCATCCATCATTCACCAGTGAACTTACATCACATTTACGAATCTTATTTTTAAAAGTATTTAGATTTTTTGCCGATCTAACACCTGAAGATAATTCTCCCCATAACCTAGGCCCAAGATAACGCAAAGAATGCTTACCATATGTCACAGTATTGTAACTAGGAATGGAGAAGTCTGATTGTCTCAAAAAGTAGGAAGAATTATGATCATTAAAAATAACAAATGAGCGCAGAATAGTCACACAAACACCTGATATCTCAAATTTTGTACTGGACAAAGACATGTTTAACATCAAATTGCGGTCAAAGATATGTTTAACTGTCAACAAATTCAGTCCATTGCGAAACCGAGCTTGCTGCCGACATAGCCCGATGTTACAGCTATGTTCACTTCTTGGGAAGAGCGAATTTGAAGACCTGTCGAGTCTCAACGAAGCCACAAGAAAGCGCATGAAAACAATAACAGGAATGTGCTGACGTGGCGCCACTGAGTGCCCGCAAAATCTCGTGGTAGCTACCACAACTGCGAGATAAAAACAAAGAATACTCAACTTATCCCAGGAAAACAAATTTCAGTTCGATACCAGAGTTTCTAATTTGCATGCAGGGACGTGATATAGTAGGGGTCCACTGTAGTGATAACTTTACTGACCTGATTTTCCTGTTTCACAGGCCTCTTTCAACCAACCGCATCCCAGGCTCCTCAAGTCGCATCTCCTCCATCTAATCTTCGACCACCCTCTTACCCCTCCTCGCAACTTGCACCACAAGCACCGTTATCCCTCCCTTCATCACCCCCGTTTCCCTCTGGTGCGCACACTCCTGCTATGTCACCACCAGCTCCACCCCAGGCTCCGCCAGTTTCTCTACCACAGGCACCACCAGTTCCCTCACCCCAGGCCCCATCGGTCGCTCCATCTCCTCCTCAGGGTCCAGCCTCCTCTTCCATTCCTGGAGCAGCATCTTCTCAAAGTGGTGAGCGATTAAAAGTTTAAAGACTTTCACTAAAATTAGCTTGCTAATAAGAGAAAACGATGGTTATCGTTTTTCTTTGCATTTTTGTATTGTGTATGTAGACATCCGTTACAGTGCGACCCATACAAGTGTTAGCACTTTTTTGTTAAAGGAGCATAGTCACGCTATTTTAGTTCCCTTTCAAAATAAAAAAAAATATGTCCTCACATCACATGGTCTACTTTTGTTTTGTCTAGTCTAGTTTTGTTATCAAAGACTATATTACTTCACTGAAACTATTTTCTGTCGTCTGTTGCTACGGCTGGCACGGATAGAAATGGATTACAACTTGAAAAAATTAGGCTAAACGTTTCAAATTCTCTCAGCGTGTTGACATCGATATTAAATGGTCGATGGTTTGTTTTCTCTTAATGAAATTAAGATAATACGTTCCTTTAAATGTTCAAACACAATGTTGGGTATGGATAAAGTTAGCAACCGATAACCTTAGCACAGTTTTGACCTAAAATCTGCGAAATCCTCGTGACTATGCCCCTTTAACTAGGTTCTTAAAATTGATTACTCAGTCAGAATTTTTCGATAGCTTCTAAGAAAAAATCATGTTCAGTTGTGTCGAGTTAGTTTCGTGGAAGCTCTCTGAGGTCCTAGTTAGATAAGCACTCATGAAATATGCGAATAAATCAAAAGGGGTCACAATCTTGGCTTTGCGTTATTATTTACAACCTTAATCGTGCAAATGGAAAATTATTACGATCTATTACCTGTTTTCCTTTGTTTTTGCTTGACAGATAATGGATCCGTTCACTATCATTACCACTACTACAATTCGAAAGCACCAGCCCCCATTCAAGGTAAAACGGTTTTGTTAGCTTGTTTGTGTGAGGTACTTTTACCAATTTGTAATTCCTTGTGTAAAAGAAGAGAGAGAGAGAGAGGACAAGAGGACATTTTTGTCAGTGGTTTAAGACACTATTATTATTGACAAAAATGATAACAATAATAATAAATCTAACGATGATGATGATGATGATGATGATGATGAAGTTGATGAGGGTGATGTTAATGATGATGATGATTATGATGATGATGATGATGATGATGATGATGATGATGATGATGAAGTTGATGAGGGTGATGATGATGGTGGTGGTGGTGGTGTGGTGAGGTGTCTTCAGTTTTAAATAGAACCATTTCGTGGATTATTTTACGGAATAAATGTTTAGTTAAATACTTAATCTTGTGTTTAATTTGGCGTTAGCCATTACGACCTTGAACCTCAAGACGAAGACGGCCAACCGTGTGTGAAGCAAAACCAACCAATATTCCGAATAAGCTCAAATATCCTGAAAATAATATGAGAACACTAAAAATAAAAACATTGCGGTTTTTTCTATTGTCGGGCACCTTAAAAGAATTCACTTCTTTCTCTGTTTGAGATGAATGGTATTAGTACTTCGAGATATCTCACGTATTGTTTTACGATAAATGCAATAATTTGTTCTTGTAGCTTGTCCAAGCATCTGCACAGATTCGGCAGAGTGTCATCCTACCTGTCCACTGCGTTGCTGTAAACGAGACTTGGACGAATACATTGACGATGATGAGGACGATACAACAAGGAAAAGAAATTGCCTTTGTGTTAGAAAGTGTACAAGACGAGAATTTAAACTCAAAACAAGAAAGAAAAATTGCATTTTGCACTGTAGTCGTTCATGCAAACGTGGAATGCACAAAGGAAGAGCACAAAGTTCGTGAAACGGGGCATAAAAAACGTTTGTTTGCAACTAAAAGGAAAAGAAACGGCCTCTTATTTTTTCTATTTTCTTCCATCTAATGAACTTTTTATGAAGCTGGAACGTCGCCTGAGATGACCGAAGATTCTTTACAATTCAAGTTGAAGTGAATTTTACCTTTGATGTGATATACTGAATATCACACATATACTAAAACCTCCATTGGCGATAGTTGGCCTTTAAAAACCGGAAGTTAATCAGTTTCACCAACACACTTTCCAAGACTTTCCAAGAATAAAAGCGAATTGATATCTATATTATCTCTCTTAAACTGTAAAATAGCCGAATTGAACAGCGGTTTGCGCGAAGGAAATAGAGTTCAAAAAGTCATGTGTAGAAATTAATTATCAAAAAAATCATTGACTGCATGGTTGATCAAAATTAACACAAAGAACTGTGCCTCTCAATTTGTTTCGAATGGTAACGCTGGCTCTGGGAACAAGATTGTATGTATCCCGATTATGGTTAACGAACGAAGGCGAAACGCAGATGAACGTGGCCAAACCTAGAGCCGAAGCGGCTGGTATTCAGTACCAGGACTAGTCTTCTTTTTATGCAAAACTAATTCGTGTAAATAGAACAAATAAAGACATCATTGAAATTTTAAGAGGAAATTGTAACCTTCAACTGTTAAGTAACTGTAATGTAGGTCTTAATTTGGGAAAAGAAAACGGCGTCTAAACAAGCGAGTTCCTTTTGATGACAGACAAATGATATCTACCAGACCATATCTTGCCCTTGGCCAACCCCTAAGTTTTGGATGATAAATAGTCTCTCTTTTTTTAGCGGTGCTCCTGCCCGCAAAAGCGGAGCCCTTTACGATCATGAAATGTGTATATATATTCGTGCGAGTCGATTTTGCTGGCGAAACAAAAACCAAAACAAAAAAAAAAACAAAAAAAATTCACAAACAAACAAAACAAATGCTTGCCCTAGCAGCATCAGCAGAAGTTTGCAATTTAGAGATCAGAGATAATCAACAAGTTATTTAAAACAGAATAATAATAATAATAATAATAATAATAATAATAATAATAATAATAAAAACTTTATTTAATGAGGGTAGCACGAAATAGTGCGAAGCACTAGTAAACTTGTGGCCCTCCTAACTTTCTAAGATATTTACAATGAATTATCTAAAAAATATTTACAATGAGTTATATAAAAATCTAAAACCTACTCCATAAATATGAATATATACATGTAATGAAAAACAAAAGAAAGCTAAAGAAAGAAAGCAATTGATAAAAACTAATATAAATCTTGAAATGAAATAATATAGAAAATTAAAAATGAGGTAAAAATTGCTGATTTTTCAAAAATTTCTGGTGAAAAGCACGCCTGAACGATTTAACGGTGATTTCCTGTTTTTCTTTCCTTTCCTTTTATTTTGTACCAACAACGTCTGAAAAGAAAGTTTGGAAAAACACTACTGAGCTAACTTTCTTCTAAATCTCATAAAACAATGACGGTTTATCATTCAGTGCCATTTTGTTCAATAAGGCATCCCCAAAGTATCGGGAAGGTCATGGGTTCGATTTTTTTGGGGGGGCTCAGAATTTTTTTTCGGAGAAAGATCATGATATTTAATTAATTTATTTATCATCCATTCGTATACCTATTGCACATCCTCAAAGTAAGTGTTATACTGGGATAAGTTTATGGTATTCGCGAAAACTTTCATTTGAAGATCGAACTAAAAATATATATACAAATAAGCTATTTTTGACTAGCGGAATGGGTTTTCAGCGGTTTCGGCTGAAAGTGATTTTATTTAGCGTACTCCTTGGCTAGCCTGTTTATATATTATCTTTAATATTATCCTGAAAATGTAACAGACCTGAAAACACAAACGCGGAAATTGCAGATTGATAAAAGAGAAATAAGTCTGCACGTCCTTGAAATATTCGAATGGCATTAAAAACGTTCCTCACTATTCATTTCCCGAGCAGTACTTTCCGTGAGGACTGTTCAGTAAGGGCGGTTTTAGCAAAGTAAGAGCGCTTACCACAGGCGTGTTTTTCTTTGGCTCTATTCTTTGAGTTGCGAAATAAAAAAGGAAAAAGGAAGAAAAATAACAAAAACAACCGAAGAACAAATGAATAGCAATTTCGCCTTTTTAATGAGAAATCAGCGAACTGTGAAAACTAATAACTTTCGAGACAGTAAATAGCTTCGGAGTTACGTGACCCGTCGAGAAACCTTTCTTTTTGTTGCAGGTGGCAGCCTTGTTTTCATAAGCGAGGTTGAAATGAAACACCTTTTCACTGTTTTGAAACACTGAAGATTCCTTCCTTTCGATTTTTAGTTGCCCAACGGCTTTTGGTTTTGCCATGAGGGGTTCAAAAGCTGTTGTTTACTACAATGTTTTAGCTTTTCTGTTGCGGGTGTCATTTTCATATGGTGGTAAACAAATCAAAACACGGGAAGATTCAACAGGTACGTTAACTTAATGTCGCTAGGGAGAGCTTTATCTGTTATCTTAAAAGAAACATGACACGTTGTTGTAACTATCTCATCAGCTGTAAGCCTACTTGTGTTAGAAGTTTTGGATTGGTGCAAAGTTCAGTGTTTAATCGAAATGTGTTAAAAGTGTCGGATAGCAATCGCACGGCTGACTGCTTTAATCGAAAATCTGCTCTTAAGCCTAATGGCCCGTTAACAAAATTAAACAACACCAAGTTGGTGTACCTTGATAAGAAAAAAATATTCAAAGATAGTTTTCTTTCTATATTTAAAAATAATGCTATTTAAATATGAAATCAATAAATTCTTGTAGAGTTTTTCGCCAGTTATTTTCAGCAATACCCTCCTCCAACAAGGCTAATCCTCTGGCGGTTGGGCATGAGCATCGTCACTGCGAGTGTTCTAGTGACTGCAGATGAAGCTAAAGAAAACCGACAAGGGGATAAGCTGAGTTTCAAGCAAGGTCTTGAACAATGCCTGTGTACGGTTTCTCTACATCTAGCTAACCTGTAACACAGCGAGTCCTAACCGGCGTGCAGTCTGGTTACACGTCAAGTATTACACCGTATAAGGTGATTACCTGGACAGAAATTGTGGCAATAACACGAACCGTCGTATCATTTGATGCACAGTAATGAATGGAAAGCAATCGACGAAGCCCACCCTCACTCTTGTTCAACTACACCAAGCATATTATAGAATTTTTATGACAAGGAAAAAAATATTGAACAGTCTTTACTTACCCACATGGTAATGCTAATGCTAATGATATTTTTATTTGCCTGTAAACATTCGTAGATAATCAGCAGTTGGTCAGGAGACGAAGAGCTTTTGGTAGCACGGATCCACCATGCAATAGTAAGACAAACAGCATTTTAGTTCCAGTGTAATTTTTTCACTTGCATAGCAAGCTTTTTATTTTAAATATATGGCAAAATGTTTCAAGAACGATTGCCATAGTTGTCTCGCGACTATTGCATACGAGATAACTATAACCAGCCCTACTTCCGGGTTGGTCAATGTTTAACGCCTCATTTACGACACCCGTTCTTTGAATTGCTGTTAACCTTTCAGCCACAATAGTGACAAGCATGTTATTTCTCCTTACAGTATCCCTACTTGACCAAACACACTTGTCACGAGAATAAAGCTAATGATCACCAAAAATGACATGCCTTGATGTTTGCGCACATTCTCCTAACTAGTACCATAAGAAATATATGGAGAACACTAAGGAGAAAAGCTGCTTACCAATCTTTTTTGTATACGTTATTGCAACCTCTTCCATTTTAGTGACCAACGGCGTGTACTTGGAGAGATGGGACAGGATAGATTACAAACGAGTTAAATTTCTTCTGATGGATGCACGTTATCCAAACCTGCCCAGCTTAGCAATGTGTCGTCCAACATTCGAACAGCCTCAGAAGTGGGCAGACTTCTTTGGTGCTCGCATTAGGACGTATTTCAAGCCACTTCAGACCGGAAATCACTACTTTTTTCTCTGTAAGACATTTGTTCTTAAATGAACGTTGGTAATGTTGGTAATATGTCAGTGAAATAGATAAAATTCAGTTTAAGAAATGCTCGAAGTGATCAAGCAGACTTGCGTATAGACTAAGAGCAGTCTCCCTTTCCCCTTTAGGGGTAGTGGAGCGAGCGAGCGCGAAAATCCCCTGCCGCATGGGGGTTACAAGGAGATACCATTGTCAATTTTGTGTCACGGTGGTTCCTGTTTTATCTGCAATAGTTGCGCTTTATGAATGGCACATGACCTTCTGATAAATAATCGATCTATTGAGTAAATGAAGAGGTGTTGCAGAGAACTGGAGGCTTCTGAACGTTCTATAGAGTATTTTGGCTGTTTTCGGGTGTTTTTCATCTGAGTTTTAGTGGATATAAATCCAAGTTTAAAATGCGTTAGAATTGTCCTAAGC
This sequence comes from Siderastrea radians, assembly GCA_964017195.1. Taxonomy (NCBI): domain Eukaryota; kingdom Metazoa; phylum Cnidaria; class Anthozoa; order Scleractinia; family Rhizangiidae; genus Siderastrea; species Siderastrea radians. The sequence goes on along the minus strand of OZ024889.1, from coordinate 11,500,383 downwards.
TCATTGATGCATGAGTGACCTTACTATGGGAGTACGAACTATGAAGCTATTCTACGAGGCAGAGTTTATTTTATTTATTTAATCTGAACGCCAATTTCTTTTTAAATTCAATCTAACTGGCTTTGTATTTTTTAACTGTACCTGGTAAAACTCTTTACAGTTTTGCTCCGTTGCTCTGTAATCCCATCAGAATTCAAAATTACTCCCACGGCTTTCTCTTGATTGATATTGATATTGATTATTTCAGCATCAGACGCCGGAAGCGAGCTGTATATTAGCACGAATGAAAAACCTGATACGAAGACGAAAATTGGCGGTATTGACGGGGGGTTTCCCACTCGCCCATACGAGTACAATAGGTAAGACAATTCTTGTTTTGACCTTAACACTCCTTTGAAACATGCAAATTCGGTTGTGATAAAGGTTCAGAATAATCCAGCTATACCATTTTTACTTACGTATTTCATTAATATACTTGTTCGAATCAACTGGCCTCTTAAGTAAGGACAAGAAGACTGCACACGATAAAGCATCTTGTGATCCAAGGTTGCTCGAATGGAAGCTAAATAAAAGGTAGATTGTATGGTTACGGCGTACACCTGTACCAACGTACAGGCTTTTACATACGATTTTTTTCGAATGTTTAAATTTGATGTCTCCATCTCCTTTCATATGACATACCGTCTGTTTGTGCGTGATTAATTTTGATGAAGCGGTTTAATAAAAACCGGGATCGTTCAGGATTTTAACATGATATGAAATCAAAGTCATGCGAAAAAAAGACGCTTGAAAAAAAGGTCACGACCCGGATGAAAGCCAACCAGTATACTAGTGAACCAGCGTTCTCGAACTTCAAAAATAGGGCGGGCCCTAGCTTAAATCCCATGACACGAGGGTCGCATCCCCAGAACTACAACTGGTGATTTTCGAAATTTTCCATTAGGCATCTTATCCAGCTAGACGTGGCTAAGTTTGTCACTGACGTTTACCTATGCCAATATTATCTTTGCTGTGAATAATTTGCAAACTCTAGATTCGAGTTGATTGACGTTCAAGTTGATTGATTATTTATTTTAATTTTTATCCTATACACACGCAGATATACAAATCAAAAATCCCTCCCGATTTTTCTAAAGAAAGGTCAGTATTACTACATGGAAACTATAATGAAAGACGATCATCAAGATGATCACTTGGAAGTTGCAGTGCAGACCCCTGACGGAAAATTTTACAACGTGATACCTTCTGAGTTTCTATGGACAATGTTACCTGTTCTGAATGGTAGGTAAGATTAATCAGCAGATCGTTAAATTCGAATACTTCCAAACTTAGTTTAAGTCTGACGAAATGAGGCAAGATGATTAAACACGTGAGACAAATACAATTTTAGCGATCTTGACTCAGGCTCTTCAAGAACAGTCTACAACTTTCGTCAGAAGTTGTTGGGAAGGTTTGACCATAAACAGAATCTTAGTAAGATCTTATTCTTCTTGTCTAAATATGCCGTGATAACTTAGTCTCTGTCTCTATTCGGCGGTCCCCCCACCCCCCGTTTCAATGTTGAATGTTTGCCAGACAATACTACAGAAGAAAAGTCCGTTGAAATCCAACATTGAAAAGGGGGGAGGGGAGGGAAACAAAAGCATGGTAACATGTGACAACCTTTCCAACAAAATTGGCTAAGGTTGTAGCTTGAATTTACTCTGGACGTTTTGGAATAATGCGTGAATAGTTAGTTCCTTCATTAAAGAAAGCCCATTTATAAAAGTTTTTGTTAATCTTATGGTGTCGCAACATGAGAAGGCAATACCCATCCTTTTTCATGTCGTAATGATATGATGATGTCGATCAGGTATGGCTTTAAGCTTGTTTTCATGGGACAAGATCTTGCCGAAAAAATTTATTTTTCGTTGAACGAGATGGATTAAACGTGAAAACAGTACCTTGACATTCTCAATACTTCGTACCAAAAAATACACCGAAGAATATGTTGTGGGCAGAACAAGTGCCGTTTAAGATATGCACGGACATTGATTTTCTAAGCCTCTTGGAACAGCTGAAGTCCAAACAAATGTCACATCAAACTAGATTAATATGTTTAGTTTGCTTCTTAAAAGTTGTATGGAATTGGCCAAGCTATGATCACACATGAGGCTAATAACCAACTTAAGCCAAACTTTTTGGCCTCATTTAATTGACAAGTGCAATAACGGGTTTTTCATAAGAACACGTATTTTGTTGTACTGGTTGGAATTTTTTTCGTGTCTATAACTCCTAGCACATAATGCCACCTATCAAGCCATGTTACTTAGAATAGCGGCGGAAGCAGGGGCAAAGGCTGGTTCATCATTTGGGGCACATTTTGCAATACATGCTGGCCGAAAAGCAGGTGCGAAAGCGGGTGCCATGGCAGGAATGGAGGCTGGTGCATCGGCAGGGGCTAGTGCAGGCGTGAAAGCAGCCATTGAAATCACAACAAGAACGTTGCAGGATGCACTGAACAATCTCCATGGTGACAACATCCATAAATTCAAGATCAACGTTAGCAATGGAAGTGTGGTCTCTGTGACTGGTCCTGGAATGGAGAGAGCCATTGGAGCTGCTGCCGGGGCTGCTGGGGGTGCTGGGGCTGCTGGAGCTGCTGGGTCTGCTGGGACTTCTGGAACTACATCCACAGCTGGGACCGCAGGGTCTGCTGGAACCGCTGGAACAGCTGGAACTGCAGGAACTGCTGGGGCCGCTGGAGCCGCTGGGGCTGCTGGGGCCACTGGGGCCGCTGGGGCCGCTGGGGCCGCTGGCGTTGGAGGAGGTGCAGGTGGGGGTGGTGGCAGCGCAGCCGGAACAGGAAGCACTACAGGTGGAGTCACTGCTCTGGGGATCGGAGCAGGAAGTACTGCTTCAGGTGGAGCTGCATCAGGTGGTGGATCTGTTACTGGTAGTACAAGTGCTGGAGGAGTAGTAGGGGTATCAGGAAGCTCGCAGGTTACTTCAGCTGCGGGATCTGCAAGTGTAGGTGTGGAAGGAGGGATCCTTGGAGCTGGTGGCGCCGGGGCTGCTGGAGCGTCAAATCCAGAAGACGAGTGGTCATCGAATAGACATTTGACCTATATTCCAAAACCAGGAGAGGATCCGCAGACCAAGGCCAGAGAATTTGCATGGAGTTTGTTTGGGTCTAAGACACGTAAGTAAGACACGTAATTTTGTTTAACAAAATTGAATATTATGAAGAAAGGAGAAACAGGTGCAGTTGCTTCAGAGCATAGAAATAACGATAGAGATAAAAACTTGACCAGGTGTTTGTGGCAGCCGCATACCTGTCACCATAACTTCAATTAAATTCAATCAACCTATAGCAATGTGGAATTGTAAAAATGATTTTCTGACCATTGTCATTTTTCTCCACTAAAAGAAATGAAAACTTACAGTTTAAGGCTCGTTATAGGTTAGTGTAATGGATTTGCTCACTCTTTGAATCGTGAGTTCGAAAAATCCACTTTAAATTTCCCACGCTGTTAATAAGTCAAGAGAGTTTTTACGTTCTTGTTTACAGTTATTCACACAATAAACCAACCTTTCTTATATACCCGTCATTTGTTACAACCTTATCTGACCCCTTATTTATTTGTTATAATCAACGAAATAAGGCACCAACACAAGTTTTCCAAAAATCTAGGCTTAGCAAGTACAGCAGATACGCCTATGATTCCCGAGAGATAACAATTGCCCTAGCACTCCTTACATGCACTTAAGTTGTCTCTTACTTTCGTGGGTCTTGATTTCCGAGATCTGGGTGATAAAGGACGAAATCAGAAAAAAGGCCATATTTTGGCAAAAAATTATATGCTTTGACCCTTATTTTCCTTGACAAATAAGCCTCGCAAAATACAGTCATTCAATTTATCCATTTTGAGTACCAGAGAATATGAGCGAGGGTAAAGAAAAAAGCGAAACTGAAGGGAATAGTTTTAGGCTGACAAAACCTTCTTCGTAGCGAGTATGTGGTTTTTTGCCGCCAAAAAGTGCGGGACCAGAAAAGGCATCAAATTGAAGTGAAGCAAATGCACTTCTGTTGGCCAATATGCGAAACTGCATGCTCTGTAGGTATTAACGGAAGCATTCTGTTAATTAGATCCGTACCATAAACAACTAGCCTGGTTATTGTTCATGTTCTTATTCCTTTTTTGAGTCAATTTATGAAATTTTTAATTGCACGCCTTTTTTATTCATGTTAATATGTTATACAAAGCTAATGCCTTATGTAATGTTTGTAGTTTAGGAGGACTTAAGTTACTAAATTGATAATACTGTCATGTGTTACCCTTTCTAGCTAGATTTGTGTCATCTTTATTTATTTTAATGATGTTCCAGGTTGTAACACAGATTTTTACTTTGTTGCAGTGGTAGCAGGAGGAATGTACACTTTTCATACTAAAGCGATTCCTTATGCACAAGAAAACTTGTTGCTTAACCAATGCTGGAGAGCAAAGAATGGTCGTTTTATCTTGGATCAGTGGTGCCATGTGTTTATTGCTCGCATTCCTGCATTGTCTGAGGAAGTTAATAGAATTGCAAACTACACCGTTTCGTTCGAGTCTGCGTGTTTGCCAGGTCATTTCATGAGACAGAAGAACTATCACTTCTTTCTCCAAAAGAGAGATGGAAGCACGCTTTTTGGTAAGAAATTCGGAGTTTAGCAGCGACGAAATAGTTTGAGTGAAAGGACAAATGTTTAGATTCAGTTCCCTAATAGCGACCGGGGGGGGGTCTCCTGTAGTGCACTATACGGGGAGGATCCGCCCGGGTGGGATGCCTTTTTTGTTCTCGTAGTATTATACTTAAAGATAGAGAAATTTACTGTTTCGCTCTGTGGAAGGGTCACCAAAGTACACCTCAAACTGAAATAGACAGCGGCTAAGTTAAAGCATTGAAAAATCATGACCCAAAAATTACGAAAGCTGGAAGCCATAGATCAATTAAATCTTATGATTTTCTACTATTAGTTTTGGGGTTATTTTTGTGGTATAAAAGAGATGAAATTTTTGTTCTTGGTAGATAGACTTAAGGAGGACCTTTTCTACAGAGATTAGTATACAAAAGGGTAATGGTTTCAATTTCGGGGTGGAGCCTCCCCGGGATAGTGATGTAAAGGAAATGCCCCAATGAGAGGCATTTTAAAATCCCTTTGAGGACGAAATTGCATGCAAAATGTTCACTAGCGAAAGTAATGGAATTTGAAGTTTCTACATTTACTCTACTCACCATGTAATCGACCTGACGAGTTTGACTGTTGTTAGTTTGACATAGTCTAAAAACTATGGTTTTTGCAAATATTGCAAACAAATTTTTAGTGCTTTTTCCAGTAGGGCAACTGAAATTGTATGGTGGATGTCCTCGGTGGTTTTATTCAAAAGTTCTGGTCTACAAGGTCTCCGAACGAGAAGAAGAAGGGGAGACAGCCTGTGTGACCAACAAAAATACCATCAATACGAATTTTCACTTTATTTGTCTTTAGAGAACCTTCGGCTGGTCGTTTTGATTATTCCTACACTCCTGGACAAAACACACGACATAACAAAGACACAACTTGAAAAACAATTAACTCCCTACTCTTTAAAAAGTACAGAGGTAAAACAGAACAGAAGCGATGACGTTCCACGTTACTATCTAGTCAGTTCATTGCCAAACAGTAAAGAATCAGTGAGTCAAAGTCAATCAGTCTGAGTCAGGAATTAATGAGTAATATATAGATTTTGCTAAGCCTAAAAGCGTAGCCCCTCTTTTGTTTTTGTTTTTGTTTTTTTTTGTCGTTAAATTAAAAAGAAAAAAGAAAAAATTCATGTCCTCGCTGAGAGCTGAGCTCGGCTCAACGGCGTCGTAAGCCGGCGATTAGTCCACCAGGCCATGAGCGTTTATTGTTATCCTAGGTTGTTAATTTTACTACTTATTTCTTTTTTCGTGATGACAAGCTGCCTACCAACGTGAAAATGCTGGTGTTTTTCCTGGCAAAATATGTTCGGACCGCCGCAAATACCATGGTTGTGGACAAAAAAAACAAAAAGCACTAGCTCTACTGCGAAATGCTGCGAACTCAAGCGGTGTGCCGACCGAGTTCGCAACAGACCCGACAAGGCAAATTTGACATTTTCGCCTGAACTTTATCCCTAATTTTTTTCGCCTAAATTGAACTTTTCCCCTTCCACCAAAAAGACAAGTGAGTATTCTTTTAAACTTTTTTTTTTCTATTCACAAATTTGTTTTTGACTTTTGTTGTCTTTGCTTGTTTTGCTACAACGCGGGTGACCATGCAATTTCGCGGCCAAAACATGGGATTCAGCACAGGGTTATATCCAGAGTATGCCACTTCATATTGGTGACCCTGTGGTTCGGACGTACGGACGGTCACGTGACTATTACGTCACTACCAAAATTTCATGGCTTGATAGTTACCAGTGTCTTACCCAGGTGGAGTGGGCGGTGGTGATATCATCGATTTGTTGTGCGGATGATCATGGCCATCGTGACGTCACGACGAGCGAAGCGCGCGACTTTGCTGAGTTTTCAAAAATGGCGCTGGCAAAATTGTTGGATACTCGGTCTACAAACTCATTTTTTGTGCTGGACCGGCTTTCAGCTGTGTTTGTTTTCTTGTGGAATAGAAATTTAGGATCTCTTTTTCGATATAGGTAAGTCAGGTTTCTTATCTTACCCTTTAAATCATACTGGAAAAAAAGTTTTAAGAGCCGCGTTAAATCTTCGCGATGGCAAAATTATGTGGGAAAGTTGTCCCTGTCCGCGTCCGAAAAAGTGTATTCATTTCAGTTATATACCACAGGAGAACTTGAAACTTGGCCAGAGAATAACCTATAATTTAAGAAAAATACTCCAATTGAAAACTCTGGTATAAAGTCAACCTAAAAAATGATCAGTCCGTTTGTTTCGCTGAGTGGACTAGAAGACAAACTTAAAAGTGTATGTTTGGCACTTTAAATTTAAAGTTTTCTCAAAGAATTTGCTTCCATCTACTGTATATAGAAAGAAGAACTATCCTTAAATGCTTGAGGACAAGTAATTGAACTAAGTAAAATTTTTTCTACCACATTTAATCCGTGGACAATTCACCTTTGCAGAACAACATAAAAATCTGAATCAGCTCACAAATCATGCGGACGCCTGAGGAAATAGATTTACGCTGAGCCGATACTGTTATTTTTATGAAAACTTTTAGATATATTAGAGCACCATCGGGTTCAGAGGTCTTGTCAAACTTATTCTCAATATCTCCAGTTTCTTTTTAATTTCCTGTCCAAGTTACAACTTGTTTTAAAAAAAGTTTGACCATCTACATGATCCACGACAAACGATCGAGATATCCGTTTCGAAAATACAATGAATCGGCCGTTTTTCACCTAATTTTAAAGGCCTAATTCATTTTAAAACTGTCAAACTGAGCACCATTCTAGTGACTATAGCTCCTTGTGAACATTTTGACAATCAGTAGCCTGAGAAAATTGGCGTTCTAGATAGACTGTGGTTGTTTATAATTATTCAACAAGAGTAATGTCAGACGTCAGCACAAATTTTTCCGGAAAGCCAGCGCACCAGCTGTTTGGTTTTGCCGCGGGAAAATGTTGTCATCTTTGTCAGTTTTTACGAGATGGTTCAGTGAAAATAAGGCATTCCTCTGGCCCACTACTAACTTCGAACCTAGCACAAAACTTGAAAATAATAATTTCTCTACACTGGAGCATTTTTCTTCACTTTACAGATGTTAGCTTTCTTTTTGCGAGTGATCATACTATGTAGTCAACTTAAAAAAAAATGCCTTTAAACCCGCTGATCATTTTTAGCGCATGTAAAACGATTCATTTTAACGGCCATTCGAAACTTTTAAATCATATCAAGGTCTTGTTTTTCTCTCGGAGTCACATATCGTTAGGTTTTCTTGTTATTGTCTATGAAAGGAGCGCAAGCTTTTAGTTTTCAATGGCGTGCGTAATTTTTTCGATCTCGAAGTTTTGCGTATTTTGGTGCCTTGAACAGCTTGTTTTGTGAAAGATGCTGCATTTTCGGAAGTTACTAGGTGTCTGGGCTCTTTTCATTGCTTTTTTCAAATTTTTTGAATGATCACCCGGCCAGCCATTTTAACTTCCAGACTTGACCTGCCTGTGACGTCACGATGGCCCTGATCATCCGCCGCACAATTCGTATAGGAGCGATTGACAACCACCCCCCCCCCCCGGTCTTACCAAATTTGCTTAGCAATGGTGCTCTGCTGACGCGCTAGCGCGTGGGCTCCTCTAAATATTATCAAAAGTAAAATTAGCGTAAGTTAAATATTTTATCAAGTTAAGGCTATATTGTGCTTGCTAGGAAACAGTCGCAAGCTCTTGTGACTTCTACTTCTTCACCTACAAAAAGCACCTGTTTAGAGACAATAAAATGCAATTAGCTACTTTTTCCGAGGATTAATACTTAATAAAACTTAAAAAAGAAAGGATGCTGGCTGCTATAAAATGGTACTTTTTTGATGAACAAGGCCCGAATAACCCTTGTCACATATATGGGCATGTTGGCTTCCCGGCAAAAATGATGAGGCCGATTTGATAGGTGCTTTCACCATGACCTATGTGTAAAATTGAAGGTAACAACAAGCTGGAACGGTACATGTATTTCATAGCATAAAAATAGGGTAACCAGTCAAAACATTTCACTTTCTTTGGGTCTTCCATATTTTCATGACCAAATTTTTGAACATTTGACAATTGGACTCAGTGACTCATGACTCGTTGACACATAAAACACGTCAGATTACTTTTTCTCCAAAATCGGATAAAGAAGTGAATAATAAAACCGGTCAGAGGTGAAAAATAAGGAAATTAAAGTATAAACAATTAGCAGAGGACGAATAAAACATGTCTGAAAACTACATGCAACTTTCGATAGCCTCGATTTCAGTAGCCTGCGAAAGCAGACATATTAGCAGCTGTCGTTTCTCTCCGCCGAATTATGGCTAGTTTTCAGTAGTCTAAAAATAATTCACTCTCCAGAAAGCTCACAAAAGATGTTGATCATCATCTCAATGACAGAAAAATCAGGTCACGGAAAGAAAGAGAGAACGTTTGTATTCATGTAAGGATCCCAGTCTGTTACTGCGTATTCTAAAAGTGGTCAAGCTAGGCCAAAGCATGCCAGGGTCTTGATCTCGGGAGAATTCATTTGTAGATTTCGTTTAAGTAAGGCGAGTGTACCATTTGCTTTCTTAGTGACGTTGTTGTGAATGTCCTAACACAGATCTAATGAATCAGTAATGCCTACATACTTTTTAGAATCAACTAATCGTAGAGTAAATTGCCATGGATTACATAATCATGTGTAATGAGCTGACGTTTCCGTTCACCTCTGAGGGCTTCGCATTTGTCATTGATGACGCTGGGGTTATATTATTTATATTTTTAATTAGCACGATTGGCTTATTAGTTGTTATGAGTAACTTTGGTTGTCTAAACATTTTATGTTCTTAGTCTTATGATGATGGTAAAAGTGATGTTGTTCTTGTTAAACTTTTCAGATAGAGAGAGCTCCTTCCATGTCTTCGCCGTCGTGAAGTACTCTCGGAATTTACTTTTTGGCTCAGTGCACAAAGACTGGTATATATGCCAGCAAGAAAAACGAAAAGAACACGGAATGGAAGTACTCCTCGACTTTTACAACGGGCAACCAGACGTTCTCGATCGTTGTACCTTCCTAGTTAATCCAATTGCGAAAAACGTAAACAAGCTACAGAACTGTCAAAACGTCCTCGGCCCAGTAGAGTTTCCTGAAATCAATGGACAGCCTCTTCCTCATCCACCTCATCTGGTTCCGCACACACCACCACCCCCTGTTGTTGTACTTCCATGTATGCCTGTTTGCCCGACGGGACCAATGGGGGGAGCTGCAGCGCGACCACCAAGTGCTGGCATCTCAGCTGTTACAGTTACTTCACCGCCTGGGATCCCAAGCATCTTTACGTCACCTAGACGTAAGTCAAAAATTAGGTTAACCATGGAAAATATAGGCTAAGTCAGTAGTTCTAGCTTAATTCCTTCGTTATAGCGCAATTGGCAGTCGATAGTAATTTACGTTTGCTGTGGTATTGCTTTACGTTTGCTTTGGTATTGATATTAAGATTCCAATCCATAATTTGTCCAGATTTCAATTTTTGGGGATGCTATTTAACGCTGGATTTTAGTTTTCTTTATGAACAACGCGCCTTGTTGCTCTACTTCCACTACACCGGATTTTCTACGAAAAGATGTTTAGCCGGGGCTTAATGTATTTCACACTAACAGTGAAATTAAACATAACACCATTCATTTAATATTAGCATTTCTTTAACTGAAGGAAAGTAACCCAGGAGTAGTTTCCTATGGAATTATTGCTTCTCAATATCTCACTTAATTATGTATAAGACTTTTTCTCTGTTTTAAATTGAGAGTGAAATGACCATGCATATGCATAGCGCAATAGTTGAGGACGGTGCCTCCTTTTGTTACTGCGCATACGTTCTGCGCATCTCGGGTCTGGTCCGAGATATTTGGGTTTGTTAAGGAAGTTACCCACTAATAATATTTCTGTGCGGCTTAGGGAAAAGCAGAACTTTGCAAGGGGTACCAGAATTCACACATTTTTCAGAAATAATTAAACTTAAAATTGGAAAGAAAATGCCCTACATTCTTTGTATCTTTAAGTTTTTTAAATTATGGTTGCTTAATTATCTCTGAAAGATGCGGGGTTACCCACATTTTTCTTTTTAGATTCCAATAACCCTTGCTAAGATCTGCTTCTTCCCCATAGTCATAACCTTTGCAAAAATACCTCTGTATTAGAGGGCACCGTCCTTAATCTTGAGTGCTACAAAATTCAACACGGATATTTAAGTCCACAACACAATAACCATCGATGCTACATGAACACAACACATTTTGGAGTGAAAAGCTTTGTAAAAAACGTTAATGGTGACTGAAATTAGTCACAGAATTTACAGAATTTCTTTTCTTGGCTAATTCAATAAAATTAGGGGACATCAAGACCTCTCTTGGGGACATTTAATGGCCAGTTACACTAAAGCAGGCATAACTAGTACGAAGCATGACACAAGCTTTTCTCTCGCTGTAAAATGTGTAAAATTCAGAGGCAGGTAATTAAGAAAACCCTAATGTATTTTTGTTTCATTTTAGAGGCAGGAAAATGGAAATTTAACTACTTTTTACATTTCAGAGATGTGTGTCGCGTTGAACTTCATCAACAACTTTGGCTCTCCATTTAAACTCTACTCATCCCTCAAACACGAGGCATATCTTGTCACTGGATCTGGCTTTAAACTAAAACTTTTAATAGATCGACCCGAGCTGCATAGTCATGTGATGTTCCACGCTGAAGATCCGGATAGAAAAGGAAAACTTCTTTTGAATGGGAGACCAACTATATCCGAGCCAGTGGTTTTCAGTTGCACTGGTGCGTTTGTGGATGTGATAGTAGCAGCAGAACAAGGTAATCTCTGTTAGTGTAAAATAGCTTTGAACTATTTTTTTGATCAGTAATATGTGCTTGTTTCGGTTTGAATAATAAAAATGAAAAATTTACATTGTTCGAGTCAAGATTAATATTGGTGCAGTGAAAGGTATTTTAATTGAGACCAAAAGAAAGTAAAACTTTGTTCGAGATGCGGGGACCGCTTCAAGATAACAGAGCTATTGATGAATAGAATAAATAAAAATTAAGAACATCAACCAATCCAAGGCAAGTGGGTTTCAGTTCACGATAACGGGGGTGTGACATAGTGGGGCATTTGTAGATAGCAGAGGTGCGACATAGAGGGGGATTTGTAGATAGCAGAGGTGCGACATAGCGGGGGATTTGTAGATAGCAGAGGTGCGACATAGAGGGGGATTTGTAGATAGCAGGGGTGTGACACAGCGGGGATTTGTAGATAGCAGGGGTGTGACATAGCGGGGGATTTGTAGATAGCAGAGGTGCGACATAGCGGGGGATTTGTAGATAGCAGAGGTGCGACATAGCGGGGTATTTGTAGATAGCAGAGGTGCGACATAGCGGGGGATTTGTAGATAGCAGAGGTGCGACATAGAGGGGGATTTGTAGATAGCAGAGGTGCGACATAGAGGGGGATTTGTAGATAGCAGGGGTGTGACACAGCGGGGATTTGTAGATAGCAGGGGTGTGACATAGCGGTGGATTTGTAGATAGCAGAGGTGCGACATAGCAGGGGATTTGTAGATAGCAGAGGTGCGACATAGCGGGGGATTTGTAGATAGCAGAGGTGCGACATAGCGGGGAATTTGTAGATAGCAAGGGTGCGACATAGCGAGGTATTTGTAGATAGCAGAGGTGCGACATAGCGGGGGATTTGTAGATAGCAGAGGTGCGAAATAGCGAGGTATTTGTAGATAGCAGAGGTGCGACATAGCGGGGGATTTGTAGATAGCAGAGGTGAAACATAGCGGGGGATTTGTAGATAGCAGAGGTGTGACATAGCGGGGATTTGTAGATAGCAGGGGTGTGACATAGCGGGGGATTTGTAGATAGTAGAGGTGCGACATAGCGGGGGATTTGTAGATAGCAGAGGTGCGACATAGCGGGGGATTTGTAGATAGCAGAGGTGCGACATAGCGGGGGATTTGTAGATAGCAAGGGTGCGACATAGCGGGGTATTTGTAGATAGCAGAGGTGCGACATAGCGGGGGATTTGTAGATAGCAGAGGTGAAACATAGCGGGGGATTTGTAGATAGCAGGGGTGTGACACAGCGGGGATTTGTAGATAGCAGGGGTGTGACATAGCGGGGGATTTGTAGATAGCAGAGGTGCGACATAGCGGGGGATTTGTAGATAGCAGAGGTGCGACATAGCGGGGGATTTGTAGATAGCAGAGGTGCGACATAGCGGGGGATTTGTAGATAGCAGAGGTGCGACATAGCGGGGGATTTGTAGATAGCAGAGGTGCGACATAGAGGGGGATTTGTAGATAGCAGAGGTGCGACATAGAGGGGGATTTGTAGATAGCAGGGATGTGACACAGCGGGGATTTGTAGATAGCAGGGGTGTGACATAGCGGTGGATTTGTAGATAGCAGAGGTGCGACATAGCAGGGGATTTGTAGATAGCAGAGGTGCGACATAGCGGGGGATTTGTAGATAGCAGAGGTGCGACACAGCGGGGAATTTGTAGATAGCAAGGGTGCGACATAGCGAGGTATTTGTAGATAGCAGAGGTGCGACATAGCGGGGGATTTGTAGATAGCAGAGGTGCGACATAGCGGGGGATTTGTAGATAGCAGAGGTGCGACATAGCGGGGGATTTGTAGATAGCAGAGGTGAAACATAGCGGGGGATTTGTAGATAGCAGAGGTGTGACATAGCGGGGATTTGTAGATAGCAGGGGTGTGACATAGCCGGGGATTTGTAGATAGTAGAGGTGCGACATAGCGGGGGATTTGTAGATAGCAGAGGTGCGACATAGCGGGGGATTTGTAGATAGCAGAGGTGCGACATAGCGGGGGATTTGTAGATAGCAAGGGTGCGACATAGCGGGGTATTTGTAGATAGCAGAGGTGCGACATAGCGGGGGATTTGTAGATAGCAGAGGTGAAACATAGCGGGGGATTTGTAGATAGCAGGGGTGTGACACAGCGGGGATTTGTAGATAGCAGGGGTGTGACATAGCAGGGGATTTGTAGGTAGCAGAGGTGCGACATAGCGAGGGATTTGTAGATAGCAGGGGTGCGACATAGCGGGGGATTTGTAGATAGCAGGGGTGTGACATAGCAGGGGATTTGTAGATAGCAGAGGTGCGACATAGCGGGGGATTTGTAGATAGCAGAGGTGCGACATAGCGGGGGATTTGTAGATAGCAGAGGTGTGACATAGCGGGGATTTGTAGATAGCAGGGGTGTGACATAGTGGGGGATTTGTAGATAGCAGGGGTGTGACATAGCGGGGGATTTGTAGATAGCAGAGGTGTGACATAGCGGGGGATTTGTAGATAGCAGGGGTGTGACATAGCAAGGGATTTGTAGATAGCAGGGGTGTGACATAGCGGGGGATTTGTAGATAGCAGAGGTGTGACATAGCGGGGGATTTGTAGATAGCAGGGGTGTGACATAGCGGGGGATTTGTAGACAACAGAGGTGCGACAAAGCGGGGGATTTGTAGATAGCAGGGGTGTGACATAGCGGGGGATTTGTAGATAGCAGAGGTGTGACATAGCGGGGGATTTGTAGATAGCAGAGGTGTGGTATAGCGGGGGATTTGTAGATAGCAGAGGTGCGACATAGCGGGGATTTGTAGATAGCAGAGGTGTGACATTGCCGGAGATTTTAGATAGCTGGTATGCGACATAGCGGGGGATTTGTAGATAGCAGAGGTGCGACATAGTGGGGATCCACTGCAATGACAACCTTACTGACTTAATTGTCCTGCTTTACAGGCTCCTTCCCAGCAGCTGCATCTCAGGCCCCACCAGTCACGTCTTCTCCCTTTCCTTCTCGACCACCCTCTCTTCCCCCCTCACAACTTGCACCGCCAGCACCAGCATCCCCTCCTTCACCTCACCCTTCCCCTTCTCTTGCTCCCCCTCCTGCCTTGTCTCCACCAGCTCCTCCACCCCAGGCTCCACCACTTTCTCCACCAGTTTCCTCACCTCAGGCCCCACCGATCGCTCCATCTCCTTCTCAGGGTCCAGCTTCTTCTGCCACTCAGGGAGCAGCATCTTCCCAAAGTGGTGAGAAATTAAGTTTAAAGTTTTTTCCTAAATGTGGCTCACTAATACAAGCAAACGATGCTTGATATTTAAGACGGATTCCGCTCAACGTTCGAGCAATAAGTGCAAAAAATATTTACCAAAAAACTACTCACAGCACGGTAACATTTTAAATGCTATTTGAAACATCTCACTCTAGTTCACTTGCCCAAGTGACCCCGCGATGAAATTCTCAAGCATTCTCAAGAAAATTAATTTCAAATCTCGTAAAAGTATGCTAAAAACGGGCGCCATTTTGTTTTGAACTGACATGAAGCGTCTTTTTAATTGAAATATTGATAACTTCAAATCCAATTTTCTCTCGCGGGGTCAGCTTGGGAGCAAAAGTAACGATAAGTTCTTCTTATCTGTTCTCAAAATGTGACAGTGCTGCAAGTATTTTTTTGGTAACTTAATTTTTGCACTTACTGCTCGAACGTTGAGTGGAAATCGTCTTAATTTTTTTTGATGTTGATTGTTGTTTTCTTATTTTTTTCGTTGTTGTTTCTGTGTATAAACAATGTGTCACAGCACCATCCATCCATAACTTCAAATCCAATTTTCTCTCGCGGGGTCAGCTTGGGAGCAAAAGTAACGATAAGTTCTTCTTATCTGTTCTCAAAATGTGACAGTGCTGCAAGTATTTTTTTGGTAACTTAATTTTTGCACTTACTGCTCGAACGTTGAGTGGAAATCGTCTTAAGTTTTTTTGATGTTGATTGTTGTTCTCTTTTTTTTTCGTTGTTGTTTCTGTGTATAAACAATGTGTCACAGCACCATCCATCCATAACTTCAAATCCAATTTTCTCTCGCGGGGTCAGCTTGGGAGCAAAAGTAACGATAAGTTCTTCTTATCTGTTCTCAAAATGTGACAGTGCTGCAAGTATTTTTGTGGTAACTTAATTTTTGCACTTACTGCTCGAACGTTGAGTGGAAATCGTCTTAAGTTTTTTTGATGTTGATTGTTGTTCTCTTATTTTTTTCGTTGTTGTTTCTGTGTATAAACAATGTGTCACAGCACCATCCATACGACTATGACTACTTTTACGTAATCTGTTTCGCGTAATCGATTATCCAACCAGAATGTGTTAATGGCTTCCAAGAAATCAACTCATGTTAGATAGGCGCTAGTATAAGAGTATGCAAATTAAAACTGCCCACAATTCTGCGCATTCCGCTTTTATTTACTGCTTTTAATCGCGTTTGATTAATCCTTTTTATTTGCTCTACAGATAATGGCTCCGTTCACTATCATTACCACTACTATAATTCCAAGGTGCCAGTCCCCGTTCAGGGTAAAGCGAATCTCTCCACGTTTGTGTGTGTGGTACTCTTACGAAAATTTTATCACTTGCTAATAGTTAGTTTTCATTTAATGGTTTTCAGAATGAATGGCTAGTTAGAAGTCAGTGGTTATAATACATCTAACAACATCTGGAAGCATATTTTAAGGATCTGTAACCCATGATCTTAAGTTTAATTTGTTTTTGACCATTACGACCTTGAACTCTGAGAACTCCGACATTTTTGTTTTAGTTTCTGCGAAGTAATAAAAGCGGTTGAGGACTGACAACAATTTTGTTGCTCATGTTTTCAACAGGACCTGCCTAACGTCATTCGATGCTCAGAACGTACCGTTTAGTTTAAGGAAGCATTTTGTTGGGAAGTAATCAGAGAAATACCAAACCACTAAAAAACTTGTGTTGCTTTCATTGTTATCCGTCGTAAATATATCCACTTCTTTCAAGATTTTGGAGGAGAAACAAGTGCAAGCATCATCAAGCATCAGCCATTTGTCCAATTAAAACACCCCCTTGATCTCCTGTATAAATTTGAACAATAACTGGAAAAAAGATGTAAAGAAGATCATCGCAGTTATAGAGACAACTTTTGTAGTTGCGAAAAGAAAGCCTGAAAAAAAATTCAGGCTTGTACGGGATTCGAACCGTTGACCTCTGCGATACCGGTGCAGCGCTCTAACCAATTGAGCTAACAAGCCAACTGGGAGCTGGTCATTATGATATTGGTAATACATATTCGTTATTTCAATAAGTGGAATACTTTGTTCCTGTAGCTTGTCCAAGCATCTGCACAGATTCCGTAGAGTGTCACCCTACCTGTCCATTGCGTTGCTGTAAAGGAGACTTGGACGAATACAGTGACTATGATGAGGACGATACGACAAGAAAAAGAGATTGTCTTTGTGTTAGAAAGTGTAAAAGACGAGGATCTAAACTTCAAAGAAGAAAGAAAAGCTGCATTTTGACATGTAGTCATTCCTGCAGAAGTAAAATGCACAAAAGGAGGACATTAAGCTCACTACACAGGCCATAAGAACATCTGTCTGCAAGGAGAAGGAAAGGAAATAATTTTTTTCCTATATGAAAAATGAGGTTGAAGTGAACTTTACCCTTGATTCTGATAGAAAGAAACCTATGTGCTAAAATGTATTTTGCGACAATTTGAACGAGTTCAGGGAAGCATTTACATTTTTCTTTGTACGGCGTACAGTACCCAATTAGTCCCAATAGAAATATTGACAGTGTCACGAGATCAGTTTGAGACCTCAATCTATTGTTTTCACAGCAGGTGGCCTGTCTTTTAGACTTGCTTTAGTGTTGTATTCGTTGATTCTTTATCACTTCAATTTCTGGTTCTTCAACTAACCACTTCTGATGAGGTATTCATCAGGAGTTTTTTGCTGCAATGTATACTACGCATTCTTGCTTGTTGTATCATTTTCAAAAAGTGATGAACAGAACAAATGGCACATGCCAAGAGGTAAGTCAATTGCTTTTGTCACTACTTCATTTTTTAGGTGTTGAGTTGACACTGATTGCACTAAGTGTTCCACTTTTAGTACCAAAATAATAAATAGGTACATCTGAGGTTTGAGATGTCGACATTGCTCGCCTTTACTTTGATTTTGATAAGGACTTCTCTGCGACAATATTCTACGATCCTACGATCCTATTGAGTTTTCGCCTTTTTTATCTGACTAGTACCAGTCGTGTCATAAATAACTACAATACAACAAAAAATACAATGTGCTCACTTAGTTAAACTCTGAGAAAGTCCTGTCATTTCGTTAATTGTACGGCCAGTTCTGACTTTGTGTGCAATTCGGAACGTTTGAACGAAGGCCGGATTGTCAACCACAAATATAAACTATGCTGTTTAACTGGTAGCAAGTAGACTGGCTTTAAGGAAATTAATTCCCTCATCTAGAGTCCACTTTTCTTCCTACCAGTGTTCCAAATAAGACATTAGCTTTATGCTGCGCCTTTTCAAAAGTTCTCTTTTGGTTATATTCACTGCAGCGTGACCTTGGTTAAGAATCTGACACTTAGTACGTAACAAAAAATCAAATCTCGACAAAGCACTCCGTAGGATCGTTTTCTGATCTTGAAAACAAAAATCCTAATCTACACTTTTGGTTCCTTGCAATTTAGTTTCGGACTATGAAAATGTTGAACGGAGGACTTGAGATGAATTTTGCCACAGGTGAATATGGGAATTACCTGCTTATTGATATGGTGAAAGACCTGTATGAATAAGGAAACGGGCTTGCATTTTTCCAGTCAACGCCGGTTTCAAGTAACCGCATGTTTATTATTTGAAGTTCAGTTGTTTCACGGAGCTGGAAGTTTGCTAGCTTATACATCTACTTGATTAACCGGAATATTATATACAGACTGGAAGCCGCGTACACCACAATTGGTTAAATCACCACGATTTGTCAGGAAATAAAGTATAGAAGAGTGTGTTTATTGCTTGCGGGTGAGTTCTGCAAGACAAGACTGGAACGTTAATTTCGTCAGAACATCTAAGAATGTAGGCAATCGCCTCCAAAAAAAGAAACACAACAACAACAACACAAGTGAGAAAACAAAACTTCGACAATTCAACTCGTTACATTTCAGTTTTTGCTTTAGTATATACAAAATACAAAGGCGAAAAAGCATAAATTACATGGTCATAGAACACGTCGGGTTTCTGAGAATACGAGGTGAAGTCGAACACGAGCCACCAGAAGTATGTATGAAGAATGAAGAATGAAGCAACTAGGGTATTCCTTCTCTCCCTGAATGGGATGGTTACCCACAGCAGTAGGTCACCGGTACCATTCACCTGGGTGAAGAGTGACAATGTGGAGTAAAGTCAACACAATGGCAGGGACCAGGCCCGGAACCACCGACCGTCCGATCTGAAGTCCAGCGCGCTAGCCACTACACCACCGAACCCCCACAAATATCAGCGAACTCAAAATAAATGTAAAACGCACCCGCTTCTGGCTTGTACTTTTTATTTTTCTGTCGTGTTCTCAAATGCTTTTCTTGTCACTGGTTTGCCTTTTTTTGTTTAATGCATCAGTACTACTTCTAATTTAATACGAAGGTCGCATACAGCAGTTGTAAGTTTGTCATAAACCCAGATATTTACTACGTTGCCGGGAAGCTTGTTCCATTGCTTGGCCATGCCAAGGAAAGAAATTGTTCGCCTGCTGATTACAATGCGAGGACTGAGAAAGAACTGAGAGTTATCATTCCACAACGAAAGAAAAACATGAAATAAATACAAGTTTTGAAGCTCGTAGCGAAGCTCGTAGTAACAAAGCGGTGGAACATGACCATTCTAGAGCATTTGCATCAACTGGGATGGCAATTAAAGCAGCATCTAGCAGCAGAGCGCTTTGCTAATTTTTAGTACTTAGTTTTAATCCTTTTTCGGTATAAAAAATCGTTAACTTTACAATACAATATATTTTTAATAGCATTATTAAAAGTCTGTATTTTTAACTACTAGGGAGAAGGCATGAGTTGATAAGGCGGCAAAGAGCTTTTGGGAGCAAGGGACCACCATGTGGCAGTAAGTATGATGATGATGATGATGATGATGATGATGATGATGATGATGAAATTAAGTTGTGCCAGGTGTTAGGGCAGGGGAAACTAGTTTGAAATTGAAAGAGTTTAAAACTCTTCTATACTTGTTATGTCTGTTCGCACGATAATCGGTGTCAAGAAAACCGACGAGTTGAATTTTTCCTTAACATTAACTGGTACAATCATGACAACCACTCTCGTCTGTGTAGATTGGGGGCGGTAATAGAATTTGTACTACAAACGCTTTTTTTCTTTGTGCTTTAGTAACCAACGGCGTGTACTTGGAAAGATGGGACCGGATAGATTACAAACGAGTCAAATTTCTTCTCATGGATCCACGCTATCCAAACCTGCCGAGCTTAACGTTGTGTGTTCCAACATTCGAGCAGCCTCAGAAATGGGCAGACTTCTTTGGTGCTCGCATTAGGACGTATTTTAAACCACTTCAGACCGGAAATCACCACTTTTTTCTCTGTAAGGCATTGTTTTTATTTTTTTAAACTGAAACTTAACGAAAAGATGCAAGGTTTCGATGGCATTCCTCCTTCATGTTCACTAATATATAAACGCAACGAAGTTTGTCTAGTGTGACCGGTTGGCCCAAGGCGAGTTCACCTTTAAAAAGGTGTAGAAAATTATTCACACGAGAACAATATCCTAAGATAATTTGTAGTGTTTAGGGTTTTGATTTAGTTTGAACTTAACAGGTGTTGAGCGTTAATGCACTTATCTCCCAAATGTCCAACAAATGACGGCAAGCACGAACAGAAGATTCTCTCTATTCACATCTTTAGTATAAATTTACCAAAGGTTGGATAATACACTTGAAAATTATGCCAGTAAAAAGTCGAATCGTCAAGATTCGTTTGATTGATATTAGAACGCTTGAAATTAAGCATCCAGCTTGTCCACGTGGCAATACGGTTTCGTCAACCAACTAAAATGAGAAAACATTTTTCCTTTTTGTAGTATTTGCTACAGAAAGGTTAAATTGGTTGAATAAGGGGCTTAGCTCCGAAAGAAACTATGGTGTTGCGTCACTGGGGAAGTGAAACACAAAACTTGGATTATCAACTGAGTTGATAATCCAAATTGACCACCATAGAGAAATTGAAAGCTTTCGTTTCGATTGTAACCCTTCGTCGAATAATGCTCGAAACGTCAGCTTTCAATTTCTCTACGGTGGCCAACTTACTTAGCAACTCAGTTACTAAATCCAAATTTTTGTTAATTGGCTGAAGTTTTGAACATCCCTACAACTCGTTTAGACGTCTTAGAGAGGTTAAAATAACTGTTTTCCAGAAACGACGTTGTGAAAAATACCGTATCTTAACCAATCTTCCTTTCAGCGTCAGACGCCGGCAGTGAACTGTATATTAGCACAAATGAGATACCAGAGATGAAGACACTAATTAGTAAAATAGATGGAGGATTTCCAACTTATCCATATGAGTATAACAGGTGAGAGGATCTATTAGTAGTAATGAATGAATGAACGAACGAACGAACGGTTAGGCTCAATTTATTTTTTGAGAATTAAAAAAGAAGTGTGTTTTTTTTAATTTCCATGTCCCCATCGTTTGCAAATTCACTCTTAAAACTGTTTAAGTACTGCTGCGGAAACACTGTCATACAACTTCGCTTAAGGTATTCCTGGAGGCTAAAGTGAC
The DNA here is from genome assembly GCA_964017195.1 of Siderastrea radians. Classification (NCBI taxonomy): domain Eukaryota; kingdom Metazoa; phylum Cnidaria; class Anthozoa; order Scleractinia; family Rhizangiidae; genus Siderastrea; species Siderastrea radians. Next base: position 11,479,033 of record OZ024889.1, on the reverse strand, counting down.
CCTTTTCAAATCGGTTCACTTTTAAGCAGTTTGAAGTTTATCACAAAATATGTTTGTTTACAAATTTTCAGTTCAAGGGAATTTGTATTTAGCGAGATATAAGCAAATGAAGTTTCGTCTCCAAGGCAAATTTTGCGGGAAAATTGCCGCAACATTAACGGCTCAAATCGTAATTGTGGTTTACGAAAACATTCCCCACGGTAAGCGAATTTGACAATTCGCGCGATATCCAGTTTCAATTGCGAAATTATTACACGTCATAGACTCTTCGCTTGGTGCGTCTTATTCACGCTAGTTTAAACGGAAGATTACAAGTTACCTTTCTCTTATTAATACCACATTTTTTCGGCGGTAGAAGTGTATTGAACGGAGCAATGCAAGTTCCGTCAGTGACATTGGAATACTAGCCATTGTCTGGTGTTATCGAATACAACTTCTTCTTACAGGTCGCCGAAATCGTAATCTTGTCCTTTGCATAATACAATAATTAGTGTTCACAAATATCTGCGGAAGCCTCATACATCATAAAAAGCCAATTTTTCCGCTCTATTTCGTAGAATAACTCTAAAGCGGAGTTACAACGCCAGTCAAATAAATCTGTCAGCGCTGCACTACACGATATCGGTTGCCAAGGAAAGGTGTCATTGTTTATGCTGGCGCTTCTGATTGGTTTCGCGGGAAAATAGCCTCTCTTTATAAGGGCAGAAAGACATTATATAGAGCAAATTTTTGTTATTTACCGCTGGAATTATGCATTGCTGGCTTGGAAAGCATGGCGGCAAGGCAGAACTCGCGCAAGGATCGATCGGGGAAGGAGTTGCGAAAAATTATGGCGTATTTTGAACAATTTGGACGCTTGTGACACAAACATGCACTCACTGTAGATAGAATATCTCCTGTCCGAGTTATCATTTTGCTACCAAACTTGGCAGCCTTCAAATATGTATAATTATGAAAGTTTGTACTAGAGTACGCCATGAAATGTTCGATGCTGTTTGCGTAACAAGGTAATGTCCTCACTACAAATCAAAATTTCATTTTTTGTTCCTAAAATCGTTACTTTTTAACTTCATGTGACGTTGTCTAGTATAAAGTTTTGTTATTGTGTATTATGTGTTTGATCAAATTCTTGCTACAATTGTTCAAAGCCCCTTTCAGTTATGACCGATTTATGTTAAAATGGCAGTTTTAATGGCACCCTTAAGTTCCTCAAATTCCACAAATTCCTTGCATTAAATGAAAAAACTGTCCAAATTTTCAAAATTCTCATAAAATATTCTATTAGCAGTGGCAATTTCGTAGCTTTTGAGTTGATATTTGTCCTATATTGATCTCAGCCAAAAAGGGACTAAAAATCACCAAATTAGCCTCCAGGACCGTAAATATGTTTGTAAGTGGATAACGTACACACAACAGCATTTACTGAAACTATTTATTAGTAATATACACACGATGAGTGGTAGTGTTGTATGTGAATTTACAACCTCGAACCGAATTCACTGGATTCAGCAGGGACATGACTTATGTAAATTACTTAGAACACGAATGCCTCAAAAATTTCATGTTTAACTACTATCGATCATTTCAGATCAGTAAATCGAAGGAAAAGTTTATGTTATCCAGAATGAAATCTGTATCCGATTTACAGACATTCAATAAACATTTATTTCTTTGTGTTTTCTTTATGTATTATCAACGGGTGTTATAACCTTACTTATTTGGAGACTTTCAAATTCCAGGTTATTGCCAGGTTATTTTAAGCAGTTTACACAAACAGAAGTGAAAAGTTGAAAGAGCATAATCAAGTCACTTAAACTCCATCCGACAACACAGTTCTCCGATGTGGGCTTAAATCCCCATTTTATAACAATAACAAGGCTAATACGCGTTTTTATTTTAAATGTTACGCTAGTGAAGTTTCTTGAAAAATTGCCTTAATGGCGATAGTGTTTTTTTATTGATTGATTGACTGATTGATTGATTGATTGATTTCTCACAGGTATACAAATCAAAAGTCTCTTCCGATTTATCTGAAAGAAGGTCAGTATTACTACATGGAGGCTATAATGAAAGATGATCATCAGGATGATCACTTAGAGGTTGCTGTGGAGACGCCTGATAGTACTTTTTACACAGTAATACCCCCTAAGTTCTTATGGACAACGTTGCCTCTTTCACCAGGTAAGTATTTTTTCAGTTGGAATCGATTTTTTTTCGAAATAAAGCGACTATAGTGAAAATGCAGCGATTCCAATTAATTTTTTCTCCGCATGGACTTGTTAGAACAACTTGCATTGGACAAGGACACCATTTGTATCACTCAGTGACCATCTATTTGGTTCACGATAATACTTTAAAATAGCTTGGATGTTATATCATAACAGGATGATACGCATGACTTCTGTAATGTCATGGTAATAAAGGTTAGGCGAAACGGTTATAGTGCATGGCGCCACAAACTTTGATGAAGAAACCAATAAGTGGATGAGCATGCTGGCATTTATGAGAAGAGGGCTTCATCCAGCAATGGAACAAATAAAATGAAGAAAAAATCAAGTTATGTAAAGCTTTTACGTATTACTTAAAATTAATCCACAAAAATCGTACATGTATAGATATTTGTACGTGTATGTATGGACATAAATAATCTTTTGATTGTGGGGATGTACAGGCATGACCGACTAAAAGCCGTAGCCGCCACTTTTGCTCCTCATTCCAAGACTCCTACCCTTTTAATCCTTTGGATGATATCAATGAATTATAATTTTTGCATTAGAGAAAAATACTACCTATCAAGCTGTATTACTCAAAGTGGCATCAAAAGCCGGGGCAAAGGCTGGGTCAACATTTGGAGCAAGATGGGCGATGAAAACTGGCGCAAACGCTGGAGCTACGGCAGGTGCTATGGCAGGAATGAAAGCTGGAGCTTCAGCAGGGGCTACCGCAGCTGTGAAAGCTGCCATTGCAATGACGAAGAAAACGCTGGAAGATGCATTGAACAGTCTTCACGGGGACAACTTGCACAAATTCAACATTATTGTTAAAAATGGGAGCGTGATAGCTGTAACTGGACCTGGAATGAGTGACGTGGGACGACCTCCCGTTGGCGCAAATGCTGCTGGGAAGCCGGGAGCTGCTGGGGTAGCTGGGACTGCTGGAGAGCCGGGAACTGCTGGAGTCGCTGGGGTCGCTGGGGCCTCTGGGGTTGCTGGAGCAGCAGGAATCGCTGGCGCCTCTGGAATCGCTAAAGCCGCTGGAGCTTCTGGTGCTGCTGCAGCTGCTGGGACCGCTGGTACCGCTGAAACGTCTTGGAATGCCGGGAGTTTTGAGATTACTGGATCTGGTGCAACAGTAGGAGGTGGCGAAGCCAGTGCAGCAGGCAATGCTGGTGCAGTAAGTGCATCTGTTGCCGCAGCAGGTGGAACTGTTGTAGGAGGAGGAGGCAGTGTGTCTGCTGCAGCTGGTTCGGCTGGAATAGGTGAAGCCGAGTCGTTGTCGCCATACAGAAGGTTAACTGTAATTCCCAAACCAGGCCAAGATCCACAAGCTCTTGCTAAGGAACTAGTTTGGAAAGCTGGAGGAGCAAGGCAACGTAAGCTATTTTAATGAGGCAATAATTCTTACAACTTTTTCTTAGCATTACGATAAGTATGGAACCTAACGAACTGGGCCAAACTAAGTTTATCATGCCGATCAAGGCCACTTTAATAGGCTGCCATTAATTCATTATTTCCCCCTTTGTATTAGTCCATTTTAATCAGTAGTTCTGGTACAGCGTTCCCCTGCAAATGGGAGAGGTACCTGTTTGTAAATTAAATAAAGGAAGGTTAACAAAAATTAACACTTGTACTGTTAGTATAAAAAGAAACCAGTCAAATAAATGTCTAGTTCTCTGTTGTCTCTTTCTAGGAAAAAAGAAAAGCATTTCAAAGAAAACCCAGGCACTAACACAAATCTTCCATTTATTTTAGTTGTGGCAAATGGAATGTACACCTTTCATTCTTACGACATACCTTTTGAACAAGAGAACGTCTTCCTCAACAACTGTTGGCGATCAAAGAATGGTCGATTTGTCTTGGATCAGTGGTGCCATGTGTTTATTGCTCGCATCCCTGCATTATCTAAAGAAGCCAGGAAAGAAAAGGACAGTGTTTCCTTTGAGTCTGCATGTTTACCCGGTTATTTTATGAGACACAAGAACTATCACTTCCTTCTCCAAAAGCGAGACGGAGCGGAGCTTTTTGGTAAGACAATTAGTTTTGTTGTTGATAGTTAATAGTTTTATTTAGAACCATGCTTTGAAATTTCTTGAGTCTATATGGATATAATGTCTTTTAAAAGTGATACAATTGCCTTTTTTTATCCAAACATAATTTTTTGCTAAACATTTTAATTTTGATTGTTTTTAGATAAAGACAGCTCCTTTAAAATGTATTCCGTCATGAAATACACTCGGAGTTTTCTTCTTAACTCCATGCACAAAGACTGGTATATCTGTGAAGCTGAGAAACAAACACAACCTACTATTGAAGTAGTTCTGGATTTTTACGATGGTGATCCAGATGTCCTTGAAAGGTGCGCGTTCCTGGCTGAACCAATACCAAACATCGACACCAAGTTAAGGAACTGCAAAGGTGTTATCGGGCCAGTGAAGTTTCCTGAAATCACTGGACAACCTCTTCCCCACCCACCTCACTTGGTTCCGCATACACCAAAGCCGTCTGTTGTTCTTCCTGCTTGTATGCCAGTTTGTCCAGCTGGAACTGTTGGAGGAACTCCATGGGGACCGACAAGTGCGGGTATTTCATCAACTGGGGTTGCAGGTGTTTCCGGAGAACCGTCCTTCTCAAGTAAACCTAAGTTATGTTTAATTAATTAATATATATAATTAATTATATAATATAATATTAATTTAATTTTAATCTAATTTAATCTTATATAGTATTAATTATATAATTAATTGAAATCATTCCTTGATAATGGCGTCATGAAGTCGCCGAAACGTTGGAACTTAATCTCGTTAGTTTTTACTTGTTTATGTATCTCCAAATCATTATTAATTATTCTATGAAGCATCAACGAAAAACTGGGAAGAAAACTAGGCATTAATGAAAAGCTGAAACCGGTTTGGTGGAGTTGATGACTACTCGAAGGGAAGTAACTAGAATTGGACTTAAAGAAGCCTGCACGCAGGCGTCTTCTATTTCCGCGTGAAGCAAAGAAAATAGGAGATTTCAGCACGCAGGTTAGAGTTAGGGTCCTACGCATAGAGCACAAGACACTGTAAGGCAAACATGTGACTAACCTTAGTACAATTCACAATCGGGGTATTTTGTAGGGAACTGGGAGAGCGGGTGGGGAGCACCTAAGGTACGCGGACCAGGATGAGATACTGATTACGTGTGTAATTGTTCAAATTTAGTTCTTATGCTTTTGATTGTCATGCGCCACACTAATTTCTCATTTGGTCGTGGAGCTTCCTACTCTACTGGTCAGCGAATGGTCAGAGAATTAAGGGCTCTTTGAACTTGACAAGGGAACGAGCTAAGGGCTCTTTGAACGGGATTGTTTTAAGCTCGTGGTGCTGATCGTCTTCATTTTCGCACACGGCATACAGCAAACCAAAGGGCCCTATAATGCTAAATAAACATTTCTTGACAACACGATTAGAGCTGGTACTTCTGTAGCTACTTTTCATATGGTCATTCGTAATATGCTTTAAACAACCTCCAAATCAGAGCCATTTTCTCGACTTCCACGATTCATCATCACATTTTCCAGTCCCGTTTATCTTAAGTTAGCTATTAATTTAGTGGAGGTTTCTTCTGATTTTAAAGGATTAAAAGAATGGTACATTTAATTAGCCCCTGTAATACTCAATGAAAGCACTAACGACACGTACAAGGTGTGTTTGGTTTCAGGAATGTGCGTATCTCTAAACTTCATCAACAACTTTGGTTCTCCATTTAAACTCTACTCATCTCTCAAACACGAGGGATATCTTGTCACTGGATCTGGCTTTAAACTCAGGCTCTTAGTAGAACGACCCGAAGTGCACAGTCATGTAACATTCCATGCTGAGGACCCAGCAGGAAAAACGAGACTGCTTCTGAATGGAGAGTCAAGTATTTCAGAGCCAGCGGTTTACAATTGCCCAGAGTTTTGGGATGTGATAGTGACATCAGAGCAAGGTAATTTTGTAGACTTCAAATAAATCCAAAATAAATCAAACATTGTGCATTTTCGTAAAAATATGCCCATAAAGTATTTCAACATATTAAAGTATAACCCCACATTGCGGCTACCACGGCCACTTCCTTATTAAGTCCACTATTTTGGTCCAAACACAAAGCGTATGTATTCGTTTTCTTTCATCAAAAACCTTTAAGGATGGTCCCTCCTTTTGTTACTGCGTATACGTTCTGCGCATCTCGGGATATTCGGATTTCTTAAGGAATTTGCCCACTAATACAACAATATTTTTGCGCGGCTTATGTCTACGTGTGAAAAGAAGATCTTAGCAAGGGCTATCAGAATCCAAAAAGAAAATTGGGGGTAACCACGCATTTTTCAGGGACAATTGAGCTTAAATTTGGAAATTGCCATACATTCTTTGTATTTAAATGCTTTTTTTTAGAATTATGGTTGCTTAATTATCTCTGAAAAATGCGTGGTTACTCAAAGTTTTCTTTTTGGATTCCAATAATCCTTGCGAAGATCTACTTTTTCCCCATAGTCACAACCTTTGCAAAAATACTACTCTATTAGCAGGCACCTGTTGTTTGCAGTCCTTTCGTGGGGGAATTAACTGGGTCTCACGGAACTTCCAATTAAGCGGCAAAGTTGTAGAATGGGTTTTGTAATAATAATTCAGATCAAGTGTAGAGAATCAGCAGGCTGTGACACCAAGGATAACAATGTGAAGGTCTGGCAACCCGTCCAGGCGAGAGTAGTACACTGGAACCCCGGATTACAGCCTTTCGTTAACATGTCCATCTCATTTTGGCTTTAACACAAAATTTGGCTAGTCACTTTCGTATGTTCAAACCCCATAAATCCCACAAATGTCTTTAATACGGCCAGTTAAAAGAGGTTTCAGTGTGATACTACTACGTACATTACATAGGGATTGAAAGCAAACTTCTAATATTGGTGTGTTTGGATTGTTTTACTTAACAGGCACCATTCCTCCAAGTACATCCCTGGTTCCTTCTTCGCCCCCACCAACAACACAACCACCACCACCACCTCCGCCACCACCACCTCCTCGACCACCCCGACCTCCCTCACAATCGACACCTCTAAGACCATCCCCTCCCTCCCCTCCCCCTCCTCCTTCTGTTACATCCTTTCCTGCCTTATCTCCTCCAGCAGCACCATCAAATCCACTCCTGGCCCCTCCAGTTGCCTCATCTGCTCCATCCCATACCCCACAGGTTGCACCACCATCTCCCTTGAGTCCAGGCCCTCCTCCTCTTCCTCCTCCTCCTCCTCCTCCTCCTCCTCCTTCCTCTTCTGCTCCAGGGGCTTCATCTTCGCACACAGGTAAGAGAGCGGTTCTTTCCTTTCTTATTATGGACTGTTGTTACAATTCCAAAAGATGTTACTCGATTCCTGCTGTCGTAGAATTTTGCTACCTTCATATCTTCATCTTTTATTAACTGTACACTTAAGAGTACTATAAAACGCTTTATAATTGACATTTTAGTGATAGGAAATGCATTGAAGTCATGTCTCTCAATTATCTTATTTTAAGGACCTTAAGACAAATAACTGTTCTCATTTTAAACACACAAATACTTAACAATCCGTTGACAATCTTAAAACTCGGCAGACGTTTCCAATTGTCCCCTCTATTACAAAAATTAAACCCTTACATCTCAAAACATCTATTTACAAAAACAATATTTTTTTTGTGACAGCTCGAGTGGTTTGTATTCTTTTATCCTAATTAGATTAAAGGAATCTTATTTAATAAATGCCATAGTTACTATGCTTTTGTTTTCAGATAACAAAACCGTTCATTATCATTACCACGTCCATCATTCGAAGGCAGTACCTGCTCCTATTCACGGTAATCTCAAACTACGAATGCTGGTCCATTAATGCTAAGAAGCAAGGAGATGGCTGGGAGTAAGCCAGCCGAAATATTGATCGTGGAAAACGGAAACGGCGTACTAAACAGCTTTATACGTAATATTGTGTTTGATCTCCCGTAGTGATACATTGTGAAATTAAGGTCACTTACACAGTGGCACCTACACCGTACGCTATCCATACCCGTGGCACACGGTGCTACGTATGCCATCGGTCATTTCTTGCAGAGATCGGAATTCGGTCTGCAACCATCTGCTTACACAAAACTCCATCTAAGTTTCCTGACGATAATCATGGTAATGTTTTTTTATAAATGACGAGTAAATCACGAAAAAATGACGAACAAATCCCGACATAAAATTGCGACCAAACATACAGAAATATTTTGTTTACCAAACACAACAGTTTAAGAAGTTGGTAGTTGCTTTTCAAAGTGAAATCTGGATCGCGCAATATTTCAATTTTACTGTTTTCGAGGATTTTTGTTTATCGTTCTCATGGAAATATCGATTTGCACAAAATGTAAACCACACTAAAGTTCAATCCAAAACCAACAAGTAGATGAAGACTGTCTAAGAACCGATTTTAAAAGTGAGGTATGGTCCCGAAAAAACTCTATCGAAACACCTTAACTCTACAGCAGCTCTCACATTTTGTTTGACCAGTGGAAGCAGTAGTCATTTGGAAGTTGTCAAGAAAGACATCAAAAGTCGTCAGCACTGTTATTATTGTTCTAAGTGTTGTTTTGTCTGTTGACAGTTTGCCCGAGCAGCTGTACTGATGCTGTGGTGTGCCTTCCCATCTGCCCATTACATTGTTGTAAGCGAGACTTGGACGAAGAACTTGACAATGATGAACCTTGGACGAGATAAAAGACCCCTTCAGGAAAACGTGTAACGAAACGTATGCAAGCTTGCGCATTATGGATATTCCACAGAAGCGCGGCTGAAAAACAAAACGAAACCGGAAACAAAAACAAAAGTTCATGACACATAATAAGAACGCGTGACTTTACTTTGAGAACTGAATGGTGTTTACAGTTGTTCATGTTCATACGGACTGGTAGTGCCTTTTGCCGTCCACTTTTCCGTATACGAACCATTCAAGTAGAAGAAGAATAATAGTTTAACAAGTCTAACAAACCTAAGCTGTTACAGAAAATGATACGAAATAAACAAGATACTACTGCACGCTCGTTGAGATTGGTTAAATAGTACAACTGCTGCTAGCAGATGAGCCCTGTTGGGAGGACTGGGGAGACAAATGTAGCAGTTCAGAGACACCGCAGTAGCAGTCATTTGGTTTTTAAGGGTTCCGGGTGATATTAACGGAAGATATTTTGTATAATTTTGACGTATTTTACCGACCCTGATCTGGCGTGTGTCCGTGGTTCATATTGAGCTAATGAGAGTTTAGAAAGAGAGACGCCGTTTTAGCTGTTTTGGATAGAAAAGGAGATAGATTATGAGTAAGCCCAAGCCCAGCCAAACTCCTCAGAGTGCACCATTTTATTCGTGAGAGCTCAACAAGGCGTAGTGAAGAGACATCAATTCATAGGGTTATCGAGCAGCAAAATCACAAAATTGATCCATTTTTCCCATTCGGTATCCTAACAAAAGCATAGTTCGGGGGACCAATGCCAACACTCCGTCTCATTTAACAAACAGACAAAGTTGGCAAAGTTGCTAGCTAATCTCATACATGGTTGCAAAACAGGGCAGTGAATATTATTTTGTTATGGCGATTAATTTGGGAAAGGTAACTTGATGCCAAGTTAGAATAGTTCTAAAGCTACGTTAACCAGCCGTTTCCTGGGACAGGTGGCCTGTATGTGTTATTCCTTGGAGAATTCAGAAGAATCAATAGCCTTTGCTTTGTTTAACACCAGGCTTTGCGGCTTTAATGTTGAGTGTTTCTCAATGTGTTGAACAGGTTTGCACGTAATGAGGACGTTATCGCTTTTTGCTTATTTAGAATTGGACGTTATTATTTTATTGACTTTCACAAAAGCGGGAAGACCAGCAGGTAAGATGTTTATGTTTTTGATCTCATCGTAGAAATGGTCACGAAACATCTTACGCTTGTGTCACTGATGACAGAAATGTCTGTTTAACCGTTTATTGTACCATTAGTGTTATACCTATCTTTGAGTGCGAAAATCTTTCTCCCTTATTGCAGGAAATCTTTCTCCTTAAATACAAGACATTGTTGTGGCCACTAAGTTTCGCAATTTGGAAAGGGCGAATTTTATGACACAACTTGAAACTTTCACGAATTTAAAGATTGATCGAAATTTTCATAAAATCAAATAAGTGACCTTTTTTGAGCTCTTGAAAAGTGGAGCCTTGTTAGGTCAACAGAGAAACATAGCTTTTGTTGCTTTATGCTCTGAAGTTATATTTTGTTATTATAAGGCCTGAATTGTTTTTGCTCACATGGCCTATCTTAATTCTTCTTTAGCGATGGTCCAGTAACCTCTACTGAACAGAATTTCATCTCTACTACGCAGATTTGTGAAACTAAGAAAAAATTCTCAATAATGTTTGTTTGGCGTTCAGTTGTTATACTCATCTGGCAGTGGTTAAAACATCTGAAAAGATAAACAAATGTTTGATTCTTTTTCTCTCACTTGACAAGATTGGGTAACAGCCAATCATCCAATGGAATACAATTAGGATTAACTGCTGTTAAGCTAGTATTTTGCTAGCAATTTTTACCCCGGCTAAAGCTCAATTTTGCCCTTTTCTACAAGATATTAGAAAGATATTTAAGAGAAACATTTTTATAACTGTTAGATAAGCTGTTGGTTGGTCAAGCATAATTTGATTTTATGAAATAAAACCATAGCTGATCAGCCAAGCATTGGGAGCAAGAGGTGGTGAGACAAGAATACCTGCTGCAAGACTACAATATGACGACCCGTAATGCGTGCATCACGCCCCGAGCGGTTCGTCAAAACTTCGAACCGTAAATCCTGTGTAAAGGACAGCGTCCAGAAATAAGCACACTGAAACATAATTATTTTCTCTTTCGAATAAACCTTGAAGGGCCTTAATTAGGAAGAAGGTGATTGTATTTTCTTTAGTTCATTATGACCTTTGTTAATCTACCAGACGATTCTTTGGACCTCAAAAAACAGGTGGCCATGGAACTTTTTTAATTGAACTCTCTTGGCAATTTAAGGGTTTGCAACGCTGTGTTTAGGCACTCGAGGTGTCCTTGAGGTGTCCTTCAAATATAACCTGAATTAGACCAAAATCCTCAAATAAATTCTTTAAATTATTTTTTGTTTCCTGTCGGGTCCAACCTTTACAGCCCGATTGGCTGCCCTCTGTGGCTTGCCACAGTTCAAGCTTGGGTGTTTGACCATGTGTTCAATCCATTGCACCGAATCCAACTGACTCGATCAGCTGCAATCGATGAAGTTTTTGAGTATAGCAGCTAATGGTCGAGTTTTGCTACTCGAGCTTTATTTTTCAAACTTTTCTGAAACGTTGACTTCATTGATTGCATTGATCTCTTTTGATCCCTAGAAGGTGAGCATGAGTTGGTAAGGCGGAAGAGGACATTTGGCAGTAAGAATTCACCATGTAACAGTGAGTCGATCGATTACTTTTTATATTCAGCAACACCTACACTGACCTGATTTTAAGGTGATGTTTCACGGTACGATTTGCAACGACGATGTTTAGCGCAATAATGTTGCGCCAAACGTTGATGCCGTGTAACATGAGTTCGCGGACGATTTTCTGCCCAATTATTGCGTTGCAAGTTTGAACCAGCTTCAAAAACTTGCAATCGAAAATCACGAACCTTGCTCAAGTTGTTTCGTGTTAACATGCCTGTCGTCAACTTTGTGCACAACGCCATCCCAGAACCCTATTCGTGTCTCCGTTGCCCTAGAATCGTCCCGTGTAACATGTCTGTTGCTGACGGTCTTCGAGTGCACATTGCGCTAAAAAACGGTCTCTTGTAACATACAGTAATTACCGTTCCACGGAGGAGATCTCGTAGTTGCTGCAGCGGGCACCCAGGCTCACGAGCAGACCACTTTGGAGGGAAAATATAAGGATTTTTTTTGCAACTTGATTGTACACGAAAGCTCACGAAAATAACCACAGGAATGCATGCACCATCTCCATCACAGTATCTTGAGTTGCTATCTTAACCAAGAGATAAAAAGCATCGCTGAATTGTGCTAAAAATCGTCGTTCCGAATCGTCCCTTTTTAATGTCACCTTTACTCCTTTGGCCGACCAACCAAAAATTAAAGTAAACTACATTCGCAACTTTCGTAAATGACCACCGACATGTCGATCTTGCAGGATTAAGGAGCTCTCAAATATTATTTGTCGACATTAAAAAAGGTCACCAGCAAGAGATGGTCCCTCGGGTTGCTTAGCATGTGTCTTGATGACGTTTTGCTTACTTGACTGTTTAATATTGAAACGTGGACGCCTCCTCACTGTTACACATAAGGCGCTACTTATTTACCTTTGATGAAATTTTGGCGTCTACGCGAGGTAAAATTGTAACTCAAAGGAACTACATTTATTATATTAAACGTGTCGTTTAGAATGAACTGTTTAAACTGGGAGACTTAAAGCAACTATATTTGACTACTTCATTCTTAAAATTATGCCAAAATATTGCTCCTGGAAGCAATTTTTAAAATTGGTTTCATAACTAACAATTATTCACCAAAGTTAAGGTGAATAGAGCTGTGAATTGAGAAACAATTCGCGCACAAAATCCAGAACTATGCAGGGAGGTGAATAGCCGATAACATCCCGAGTTTGAGTAGCCAATCAGAGCGCACGAAAAACTTGACTCTATCTACTGGTTTTGGGTTCGGTATATACTAGATTATGATCAACACCTACAGATAGAAATCAAATGCCACTCTGGATTCCAAACTTGGCCAACATAATTTTGACTTTTTCTGTTTACCTCGACTTACAATTGATCCATTGCTAGCCTCATATGATTGTTTTTTTTTTCAATTTAGTTGTCAACGGCGTGTATTTGGAGAGATGGGACAGGATAGATTACAAACGAGTTAAATTTCTTCTCAGGGATCCACGCTATCCAAACCTGCCGAGCTTATCACTGTGTGTTCCAACATTCGAGCAGCCTTCGAACTGGGCGGACTTCTTTGGTTCCCGCCTGAGAACGTACTTTGTTCCACTTCAGACAGGAAAATACTACTTCTTTCTTTGTAAGAACAATTATTTTGTGTACTTAAATACATTATTAGATGCATAAGCCGTTGGCTAATTTTGGGGTGTAATTTTCAATCGAAATATTTTGCTGCGTTGATAGAATCGCACCTTCAGATCAAGATATGCTCAGATTTCATCTAATTCGGGCTGCAATTTCATTTTCAAAAGAGGGGAGGCTCAGCCTTCAATCTCCTCGTCCTCACAACCTGTTGCAGTCGAGTATTAAAGGGACAACAAAATGTTATCACCTACGAGCTAGTGTGTCAAAATTTCGCCCGGGGAATGGTGCTGATTTGCGTCTTGGCTTCTATAGGTGCTCAATGACAGCCATCATGTTCATTGTGGAAGAACAACAAAATAATTATCAGTGACTTTGTGTTCATTTCAGCTTCAAACGCTGGTAGCAAGCTTTTTCTTAGCACAAACGATAAACCTGATACAAAGACGTTAATAAGTGCCATAGACGGAGGCTTTGCTACTTCTCAATATGAATACGATAGGTAAGATTATTCACACCTTTAATAACCTTTATGTTGAAACATTTTTTAGCATTAGACGCCAACGATAAACCTTTATACGTCGAACTTGATTGAAACAAGTTTAAGAGCCGCCGGGGCTATGTGAAAGCTAAATTAACTCTGCACAAGTCCACGTGTAAGATTGCGAATACATCTTACATTTACGTGCACAACTCGTTTTGGCTGCTTTCGCAGTCGAATACAGTCTTATACTCTTTTTATCAACAGACGGTTTTATTGAAACCCGCTAAGGGCAAATACACGGATTTTCATTTCAAAATCCCTCGGCTTAAAGCTTACAACGCCTAATAGTTAAGCCATCAGCTGCAAATGCATTAGAAGTCGCTGAAGTGGGAAATTAGCGAGTCGGAGACGTTCAACTGAACCGATATCTTCTATGCATTGTTTTGCCTCGAAGGCCTCATGTTCCACCACACGTGTAAGCGATTTGTTTATTCAGTACTTGACATTTTCCTTATTTGAAAATAGTCTGGTTTAACTGAAAAACAAAGTCAGGCTATTGCTACAGTCAAATAGTGTTAAATTAAACAAATAAAAGTGGGAGTACTGACCAATATCATTGTTTTTTGTTTCAAAATGAAGTGCAGCTTGTAATACGAGAAAAACAAAGAAAATGGCGAAATGTGTGAAAATGGGCTCTACGTTTTTTCTTCTAACGCGCTGGCTTTTAACGGGCCAAACTAACCACTTCGGTATGATAAAAAACAATAATTGCCCGTTCAATAGAACCCTGTTTTAGCCTGTATGTACGTATACATACCCCGGGCGCTGTGATCTGTCGAAATAAGGTAAGATTTGGTCAATCAATTGAAGAGCGAATGTTATATTTTTTAAGCGTGTGGATCGCAAACAAAAATTTTTAACATGGAGATGAAATATAGTTTAAAAACACGTCCAAGAGATGGCTAACAAATGGTGAAAAGATGAATTCATGGGGAGCTTTTGTTGTCATGTTCTGGTGATTTGAAAATACGCTAATTTGCATAATTTATTTCGGCCTTCGATGACGGTTTGGCTGCTTTTTGAACTTTCCCCGTTTTTGTCAAAATAAGACGTCGCTGGAACTTTTGGGTATCATTTTTTAAAAAGGTTCATTAAAAGGGTCTTTTTGGCGTAAAAAAAGAAAATTCGAATTTTCGCTTCCTGACCGCGGATTCTCGAAAGTTACTGACGGCGGCTCTTAAATCACATTAAATTGGACTAATGCGCGACGTATAAACAAGACCTTTTATGGGTGCTCCTCTGAAAGTTACAATGAAAAAATCGAAAGAGCGCTTAACAAAACTTAGACAATTGTGCTGGATAAATCAGGAATTGGATGAGGCAGATTTGAATCAAAACTAGAGATTATAACAACACATTGAAAATCTAAAGAGCCTTAGTGAGGCGACAACGTACTGAATCATATAGAAAAGAAAAAATACAATCAACAGTTGTTGGTTGCCTGAAATCTTGATTGGTGATCTGATCTCTTTTAGAGCGAAAGACAAAAGGACATGATATATACAGTTAGAGAGAATCTCCTTCTGATCCGACCTCTGAACTAATCAGCAAGACTTAAAATGTCCCCTGTTCAGTTACAGACACAGCCCTCGGATCATCACTTAAACGTTACTCCTCAACCTAAATAAAATCATGGACCACAACCATTTTTACTTGGTCCTGGTCGTTGTGACGGTCATCAATATAGGCAACCACCAAACAGAAACTTTGAATCTTTTTCGAAAGTTTCAAACCATTTTAGAAAAATTTCAGCGAATACTCCCCATTTTTTTGTGAGGAGTTTCCAAAATTAAGGTAGATGGACTGAAGCGTTCACGCGTTTAAAACGGTTTTCAGAAATTTCCAGAAAATTTGAAAGAAATTCGAAGTTTCCCGAAGAAGATCCGAAGGTTTTTCGACGAAAGCCGAGTTGCTTTTCCAGCTCGGCTTACTATCTCAATTCACCTGTACCTTTGCCAAAAAAATTGGGGGAATTTCGAGAATGGCATTAAAATTAATTGTGCACGTTTTGAGCAAGTAACCAAATCAGGTAATAATACATCCTTCCGTTTGCATAATGTCTTTTATTCAGAAAACTTAACTACCAGATTGCTACTACATCTATGAATCTAAATGATCAGATGAGACCCACGAATAAACACCCCAGAATAAAACCGATTTCCAGCTTGAGTTTAAGTCTCTCTTTATACATGTAGGTTCACCAATCAAAAGTCTCTCCCTGTATCTTTAAAGAAAGGTCAGTATTACTATATGGAGGCTATTTTCAAAGACGATCATCAAAATGATCACCTCGAAGTTGGTATGCAGACACCTGATGGGACATTTTACAAAGTGATACCCTCTAATTTCTTATGGACAACAAAACCTTTACCACCCGGTATGTATATGTAAATATGGTTGCATTTGAATAGCTGCTATATTCTGCCTTTGTAAATTGTAAAGCATTCCATAGATTTGATAGTTCTTTTGCCAACAAAGACTCGTCTCACTCCTAATAAAACCCTGTAGGTTCCGCTAAATAGTTGTGAAAATTAAAGCTTCTGAAGCACCAGTCTTTTGTAAAAAATGCTGAAAAAGCAAAATAAGTGTTGTGGTAAATTTGGAAAATGTTACCAATAAAATTTACCCAAGTTTGAAGGTAGAAGTTGTGCATGACTTACCAAACCACACCCAGGGTTAAGCCTAGAGTCAGCCCTCTGGAATTTAATATTGAATGTACCAACCGGTTAGGAAAGACTGTAAAATGCAAGGCTACTATGAATATTTCCAGACGCAGCGGATGCTATCTCAGAGTGGAGAGACTTAAGGCCATAACACTGTTTTGAATTGCTTTGTTCTTGCCATTAATCGGTTATGTTTATCTTTCAGAGAAAAACTCAACTTATCAAACCATCTTGCTGAAAGTAGCAGCACATGCCGGTGCAAGGGCTGGTTTATCGTTTGGAGCAAGGTTTGCGGTGAAAAGTGGCGCCAAAGCAGGAGCTAAGGCTGGTGCCATGGCAGGAATGGAGGCTGGAGCATCATCAGGGGCTGCTGCAGGTGAACGGGCTGCCACTGCAATGATGACAAAAACTATCGAAGACGGACTTAATGGGCTTTATGGAAGTAACTCTCATGTCTTTAATATCATTGTGCGTAATGGAAACGTGGTCTCTGTAACTGGTCCTGGAGGGGAAGGAGGAGGAGGGGAAGTAGGGGGTGGGGGAGGAGAGGGTGTGGGAGGAGGGGTTGAGGTTGCAGGAGGAGGTAGAGGTGGAGGAGGGGCTGGAGGTGGAAACGTAGGAGTCGGAGGTATTGGAGGGAAGGGAGGTGGAGTTGGTGGTGGTGGAGGAGCGGTTATGGGGGCAGGCGCTAGTCCATCAGCTGGTGCTGGAAGTAACCAGGGACAAGCGGTAGGTAGTGGAATAGCTGGAGGAGGTAGCATCGTTTCTGGAGCGACGGGCAGTGCAACAGCAGTAACATCTTCTGGTTCACAAGTAACACAAGTGGGAATCGGAACTACTGGAGTGGGTGTTCAGGGCACAGGTGGTGGCAATCAAGAAGGTGTTGCTGTCCAACCAGCCCAATATCAACCCAAGATGACTTACATGTTAAAGCCAGGTGAAGATCCTCAAGTTATTGCAAGGAGGCTAGTCTGGAAAACAGGAGACGCAAGCAAAAGTAAGTTTATGTATTCTGTGGAAATTCTAAACTGAAAGAAACCAATAGTGACTTTAGAGCAGACCAACATATCGTTTAATTCTGTATCTGTCTATTCTATAGTTGTGCAAAATGGACTATACACTGTTCATTCTTGGGACGTCCCATACCCTCAGGAAAACGGCACCTGGAACTACTGCTGGCGATCACGGGATGGTCACATTCGCCTTCGGCCATTTTGTCAAGTGTTCAAAGTTCGTATGCCTGCGCTTTACAAAAAGATCAAAGAAGGAACAGAGAGTGTCTCCTTTGAGTCTGTTTGCTTGCCAGGATTTTTCATGAGGCAGAAAAATTATCACTTCATTCTCGACAAAAGAGATGGGTCGGAACTCTTTGGTAAGTCTAATTGAATCTGTGGATATACACCTAAAACTGACGGACGTACAAGCAAAATCACGTGCCCACTGTGGTACGGGGTGGGGGGTGTGGATGGACCCCCTTGGGTTTTTGCTATGTTATCATATTTTAGAAAGATTTTGCCTGTGCTGTGCTCTTCCAGAAAAGGTGTATATTATAGGTTGTGGCGCTGCTGGAGGCCTAAGACGTCATCCAAGATGGAGGTCAATATTGGATTTTACCCAAAATTAAATGATATCGAAAAACGGCGGGAACTGAAAATTTTTCATTCTAGACATGTAGAATGTGACATCAGGACCTTCGCGGGTGTCCTCCCGTCTTCTCCGGGAAAAAATTCGTATGCGCGCCATTTTAAAGGAAAGCATGGCAAACTATATATCGTTGGAA
This sequence comes from Siderastrea radians, assembly GCA_964017195.1. Lineage (NCBI taxonomy): Eukaryota > Metazoa > Cnidaria > Anthozoa > Scleractinia > Rhizangiidae > Siderastrea > Siderastrea radians. The sequence continues at coordinate 11,460,729 of OZ024889.1, read as the reverse complement.
AGCTTAATAAATGTCGATTTCGAAAAAAAATATGAATTCCAGTTTTTTAAATTCCACAAAAGAAAATTCCAAAAATGACCGCAAAAATGACCATGCGTCTTTCAATCAAACAAAGGAATTAATAGGGTACCAAAATTTGTTAGATTTCTGTGAAATTTGGCCTGAACATTCCTTAGATGTTGTGAAACAAAAGTGTGTCGGGGATTTTTGATATTTGTAATATTTCACACGTGGTGATCTTCATTGCAATTCCCATCGCGTATTTTTGGTGCTCAAACTTGACAAATTAATTAAAAAATAACCATTCAGAATATCGAAAAATGCTGACACACTTTTGGTGATTGGTCCTTTGTGATTAACACTGTGCAGTTATTTTGCCAATGCGCTTGGATTTGATACCCTATTAATTCAATTGAATGGCACATGGTCATTTTCGTGGTAGTTTGCGAGTTTCTTTTGCGGTGTTGAAGAAATCGGCAATTTATATTTTTTTTTCTAAATCTACATTTGTTAAGCTTTCCAATGATATATAGTTTGCCGTGCTTTCCTTTAAAATGGCGCGCATACGAATTTTTTCCCCGAGGACACCCGCAAAGGTCCGGAGTAACCTTAAGTGGGACTGAATTAAGGTCAAAAATGAAAAACAGCTATAAACTCATGTGAAAGTACATATTAAGTTGTAGCCAAATACGAGAGATGAGGATTTCTCCTAAGCTTGAAGCGGCGAAAACGAAGGCCAAAGTTGGTTGCTACGAGCGCTATTTTGCAATGTCTTAACGTTATCATTCTGAAATGCGATACAACATGTTCTTGTGTTGACAGCTATGTAGCAATTATTCATATTTCGACTAGCGACGATAAGGAATAGTTCCAGGGAAATTGGAGGAAAAGGGAGCGGAATTCTTTAGCGCTACAGTTTTAGAAGTTATTCGCAATCGCTTCTCACGTCCATGCTACTTTCTGAACGTTATTTGCCCATATAGCGAAACTTTTGATATCCGATCTTTGCGATCCACAGACATGACTCAGCGTGAAATAAGTGAAAGATTACTAGAACTAGCGCGTTGCTATGCATTTTTCATTGTTTACGACGCCATATTGAGTTCCCACAGTACACAAGAAATATCGTGGATTCTCGGTATTCTTCGACCAATAATCGGTTCTTTGTTAACACAAACACTTTGAACAGCGGCTTTCCAAAGAGAATTCAAAATGGCTGCCGATGTTGAGCTGTTTGCCAGGAGATTTCGGCGAAAAACTGGCAAATTTTAAGGGTAGGTACGGACTGCACTGAAAGGTATTTAAAAATAAAAACGTAGAAATAATGTATCCAAATGTAATTTGGGCAGCTTATTGAGGATGAACTTTTTACGGGAGCCCACAACAGCCAAGACTTTCCACTCGATATTATAGCCCCTTAAAAACATGGCACGTGTTTTTTAATGTAAATGCCGATATCTAAGGAAGTAATTGGAGTTACTCTCTGGGATCACACTCATTTTTTTTTTTATTTTCTGCATAGGAATAAACTCCTAATTTGTTTTATAATATATCTTGAAAGGTTGAGCAGTAAAACGCCGAACTTTTATTTTTGAGCCCGCAATTCAAATGGGATTTGCCACCTGAGGTGTGAAAATTGTCACCTCCGACAACACTTTTTTGAAAGCTTAACATCGGATTTACAAGATTATGGCAATTGTTTGTGAGTAAATATGAACGAGCCTGAGTTAATTGCATCCAAAGAGAGTTTAAGTCAGTCCTACTACCTCAAGCAGTTAAAACAAGAAACCTGAAAAAATTCAGGCTTGAACGGGAATCGAGCCCATGACCTCTGCGATACTGGTGCAGGGCTCTAACCAACTGAGCTATCAAGCCGACTGGGAGCTGGTTAATTGGGAGTTCGTATTTATCCCGTAGATGGAGAATAAATGTATGTTAAAATATGAAATGATCATATATTTGAACTGCAGATTAAATATAGAAACCAAACGTGTGTCAAAATGTGTCTGGGGAATATGCACAAAGTTACTGAAAACGGCAGGTGCAGATGCAAATTCAAGAAAACGCTTATAAGGTGGGCGGGGTGGCATCCACTCCCCTTGTACGTCCAAGGGTTAAAGGCCTGGGGAAAGGTAGGGCCAGTAAGTTTTCGCTTCAGACGCAATTACACTCAAATTAAGAAAACCGTGAACACTGAAAATATTCATGGAATGTCTGTTTTGACCAATCACATGCGAGACCTTGTAACCGTAGAAAACGAATGGGTTCTCGGTCACGGAATCGAGTTGTTTCGAAAGACGACAAGGTTTAATCTTCACCAGTTTACCTTACAGAAATTAGAAGTGCTATTCCTTTCTATCTGAGAGCCCCACGCACTACGCAAGCGAAAATAGGTTTGAGCGCTTTTGCCGAATAAAATTTTTCAACAAAGCGACGCAACAATCAGTGTTTCTGACATTTCAAATAAAACCAACTCAAGCGGCAGTTATTTCACCTTGAAATAAAAACTGCAATATTTTCTCTCCAAATTCGCCCATTGACAGCACAGCTGACTCGATTTATTTAGGCTGAATCATCCGTGCCTTCGAGCCGGGCTTGCATCATATTTTATAACGTGTAGTTGCACATTTTGAACATGACATATTTTCAAATTTAGCAACGGTACACCAGGCTGTTGAAGAAAAACGAACGCCGCTTTTGACACTCCGCGGTCGTTGCTACAATGCAGCCGCAGCAAGTCAAAGACCACTCACACATTTTTCGCTCCCGTAGCGCATGTGGCTCTCAGATAAAAAGAAATGACAATTTAAATTCTTGTAAGTTAAGATGAAGGTCTTTCAAAACAACTGGAGAACCAACTCGATTCCATGACTGAGAAACCCACTTGTTTTCTGCGGTTACAAGGTCTCGCATGTGATTGGTCAAAACACAATAAACATTCCAGAAATATTTTCAGTGTTCACGGTTTTCTTCGTTTGAGTGTAAACATCAATGCATCAATCGAATAAGCTTAGTTAAACTCAGGAGTCAAAACGTAAGTCGGTGAAGTTTTAAGAGCCATTTTCTGAGAATATCGAGAATCGAAAGACACTCACAAAAAATCCAATTTTTTTTTATTTTGCCAAAAAATCCCCTTGGGTAAGCTAATTCAAGAAAAAATAATCCAAAGTTCCAATGAGTTATTTAACGGACGAAAATTTAAAAAGTTCGAAAAATGCATAAAATGGCGGTTTTAGGGTCTCTAAACGGGTCAAATTCTCACTCAACTTTAGGAAGCCAGTGAGAGCGTAAAAAACATTCTTTTAAAACGAAACAAATCATGAACATTACTTAACCTTTTTACTTTAAAACGGTGTAATAAATTTGTCAATGTTTGGTTTCGAACATTTTCAAGCGGCGTTCTTATCGAGCCGCTCTTAACCTAGTTTATCACAAGGTAAAATGAAGGCCAACTTCGGCCGCTTAAAACGGCATCTGGTATGTATCATTCAATGATTAAGACTACACAGAAAGGAAGCTCTGCCATTGTACTTTTAACCAGGAAAGTTACAGCTTTGGGAATTAAATACTTCCCCGTCAGTAAATTTTTACTGTTTAGCGATCTGAGCGGGTAGAACTATATGCAAATTACAGATTTAATTCCTGGAATACTGCTAACAATTACATAGATCGTTAAAGATAGGCTTACCATTAGTTACACCTGCATGCACAGTGTTTTTCCTGATCTTTGAAAGAAGGTTCTGCTTTCTTGCGTGGTGCTGAGTCTTATTATGTTAAAACAAAGCAGATTTTTAACAGCATTTCAACAAGACAGGAATCCACTCATTCAACTGAACCAAGATAACATCGAAAACACTGTGAAACAACGTATTATGCCGCCTACCTTGCCAACCAAAAAAGCAACAATACAATAGAAAAACATTCCAAACTGTAAACAAACGAATTTTCAGGATCCTGATCGAGCGACGATAATTTAAACTCATCGCGTAGAGGAATAAGCGCCTCTGCACTGACCAGCACGTGTCACACCACACTGACAGAGAGAGTCACGTATTCCAGTTCTGTGATGTGATTTGAGATAAAAACTTGGTGGAAAGTTAAAAAGAAAAAAAACCAAAACTTGCAACACTTGGCTAGTACTTTGTTGGATTACATTTTAGCATAAGTTCCACAAAAGAGTTTTTACGGTCACGACTCTTTCTATAAAGCGCGGTAATTTCGCAATGTATACGTACGTGCTGTTGTAATTTTACTTCTAATTTAATTACAGCTCATGAAATAAAATAAACATTGCAGTAAGTTACGTTCAGAGTGTGTAAGTACTGTTATTTGGCGTCGTGTAGTTTTTCCGCTTTTCTGGAGAGGGATACTGCCTGTGGATTAAGCAGTGATTACCCTGGCCACGTTTCCCTAAAAGAATGCACAAGAGACATCTCACAGCATCTTCAATTGCACGGACAAAGTGCAGATAAAGCGGTTAACTGTGAATTCAAGTTGTTAGCCCGAGCAGGTAATGTTATTGCGTTTTGTTCTGGATTTACTTACTTCATAGCACTCGGCGTCCCTTAATCTAGGTTCTGCAGAGTCGTGCTACTCCTGTGCCCTCCGGCTCCCCGGGGGGGGGGGGGGAGAACGGGGTCTTTTGACCAATGTTTGGGTGTAGGTTCAAGCTGCGAGTTTGACACCCTGACCCTGTTTAAGGCAGAAAAACAAAATGGAATGTCGATCGTGCTGACCATACCCGGTTGGGGAAAACCTGCATATACCATGTTTAGGGGCAGAGACCAAAAAAATCATATCCTGTCCAGCGGCACACCCCAGTACTGACCACATAAGGCAGTAACCCTCCCTTCCGGGGGAGGGGGGGCGTGCTTAGCCTTACCTCGCCCAACTGTAGCACAATATTCATCGACGATAGCACGATGGGATTATTGAACTTCCCCTGATGTAATCTTCCTTGGCAGCAGTTTGAGCGAGCGAGACGCGGAAGCCACGCGGGCCCATGTGAGAACTCGCCCACATGATACCTTTTCTCGCTTTGCTATTTTAGCTTGCGCTTGTTTGGTTTTTGCGTCATGAGGTTGGAAGCTTAGAGTTCAAAGTATATTTATCTTTGATTTTTTGGTTATTTAGGCATTTTTTCAGTAGAAGAGTCCCACCAATATGTCCTCGCCACAGAGCGGAGTTTGGTATTCGCTGGAGATGCTCTAAAATGAGAAGTAGTGTTCCTCCTGAAATGGCCGCACATAAAACAGCCACAGCTGTGGCTGTTTTATGTGCGGCCATTTCAGGAGGAACACTTCATCTCACTGTAGAGCATCTCCAGCGAATGCCAAGCTCCACTCTGTGGCGAGGACATATTGGTGGGACTCTTCTACTGAAAAAAAAAAGCCTAAATAACCAAAAATCAAAGATAAATATACTTTGAACTCTAAGCTTTCAACCTCATGACGCAAAAACGAAAAAAGTGCAAGCTAAAATGGCAAAGCGAGAAAAGGGATCATGTGGGCGAGTTCACGCACGGGCCTGCGCGGTTTCCGCGTCTCTCTCGCTCGAACTGCTACCAAGGAAGATTGCATTGAAGTTCAATTTTCGGCGTCTGAAGTCATACCGTGCTATCGTCGTGCTAAACACGGCACCACCTCGCCTCCCCCCCCCCCGCCCGGAAGGGAGGGTTACCCCCTTATGTGGACTATACTGGGATGTGCCGCTGGACAGGATACGGTTTTTGGTCTCTATCGGGTATGGTCAGTACGATCGACATTCCATTTCGTTTTTCTGTCCTAAACATGTTCAGGGTGTCAAACCCGCCGAGACACCCCTGCACCCAAACATTTATCAAAAGTCCCCCTTTCTACTCCCCCCCCCGGGAGTGGTGTTACTCTGCAGAACCTAGGTTAAGGGACGCCGAGTTCCACGAAGTATCTGAGGCCAAACTTACGGAACACAGTCATTCCAGAACAAAATGCAATAACATTATCTGCTCGGGCTGTTAAAAAAACAACTTGAATTCACTGTCAACCGCTTTATCTGCACTTGGTCGCAACTGAAGATGCCGCGAGATGGCTCTTGTGCATTCTTTTAGGGAAACAACTTCAACGTGGCCTGGGTAATCACTGCTTAATCCACAGGCAGTAACCCTCTTTAGAAGTGCGGAAAAACTAGTTGACGCCATATATATATCAGTACAACACACCCTGAACGAAATTTACTGCAATATATACGTACATTACGAAATTACCGCACTTTGTAGAAACAGTTTTAATTTCCCACCAAGTTTTTATTCCTGTATTTATATCTCAAATCACCTCACAGAACTGGAATACGTGACTCTATCTGTCAGTGTGGTGTGACACATGCGGGTCAGTACAGAGGTCACCTGTCTTTCCGCTTATTCCTCTACGCGATGAGTTTAAATTATCTTCGCTCGATCAGGATCCTGAAAATTCGTTTGTTTACAGTTTGGAATGTTTTTCTATTGTATTGTTGCTTTTTTGGTTGGCAAGGTAGGCGGCATAATACGTTGTTTGACAGTGTTTTCGATGTTATCTTGGTTCAGTTGAATGAGTGGATTCCTGTCTTGTTGAAATGCCGTTAAAAATCTGCTTTGTTTTAACATAATAAGACTCAGCACCACTCAAGAAAGCAGAACCTTCTTTCAAAGATCAGGAAAAACATTGTGCATTGATGTGTAACTAATGGTAAGCCTATCTTTAACGACCTTTGTAATTGTTAGCAGTATTCCAGGAATTAAATCTGTAATTTGCGTATAATTCTACCCGCTCAGATCACTAAACAGTAAAAATTTACTGACGGAAAAGTATTTAATTCCCAAAGCTGTAACTTTCCTGGTTAAAAGTACAATGACAGAGCTTCCTTTCTGTGTAGTCTTAATCGTTGAATGATACATACCAGATGCCGTTTTAAGCGGCCGAAGTTGGTCTTAATTTTACCTTGTGATAAACGAGGTTAAGAGCGGCTCGATAAGAACGCCGCTTGAAAATGTTCGAAACCAAACATTGACAAACTTGTTACACAGTTTTAAAGTACAAAGGTTAAATAATGTTCATGGTTTGTTTCGTTTTAAAAGAATCTTTTTTACGCTCTCACTGGCTTCCTAAAGTTGAGTGAGAATTTGACCCGTTTAGAGACCCTAAAACCACCATTTTATGCATATTTCGAACTTTTTAAATTTTCGTCCGTTAAATAACTCATTGGAACTTTGGATTATTTTTTCTTGAATTAGCTTACCCAAAGGGATTTTTTGGCAAAATAAAAAAAAATTGGATTTTTCGTGAGTGTCTTTCGATTCTCGATATTCTCAGAAAATGGCTCTTAATGATCGTACGGGTGAGTGTAGTCCTGAGAAGGACTTTTCGAACGTTTCGACAACCTGAGCTGAAGTCATCGGAGATTTCCGCTCAGGTTTTCTAAAAACGAATAGTCCTTCTCAGGACTACACTCACCCGGGCGATCACACTTCATCGAGTTATCAAACGGCAAAGGAATTTATGAATTTACAAACATTCCCTTTGCTTGGTCTAGATAACCGCTTTTTAGTAAAGCGTAAACCTATAAAAAATAGAATTACAGCTAGGACAGTTGGAACGATGTGCAAGGTTGCAAACGGATTTAATTGATACCAGGAGAGTGCAAAAACAAGAAAGCCCATCAATAATAATATACTTCCTATCGAAATAGGTAATCCGTCTAAAGCTATTTGATTAAAGCCAGCCGGTGTCCAACGTAATTTTTGACGACTGAGTTAAGAATTTAGGAACAAACTAGGGAAGAATTATTAATACTCTGACGGCACGATAGAGATTCTCGGGTATTGTCGTGAGACGTTTCGTGACTATTTAAGATTTGAGCCAGAGATATTTATCATTCTACGTCCGTCAGCCGTCGATCAGTTTTTTCTGTATTTGGGAAAGGTTGGTCATGGTAATTTAACCCCTTCCCCGAGGTGACCAGTGTCACTCCATCAGATGGGGAGTACGCACTTTTTTGGCCATATCTTAAAAGTTTTTTATACTTATTTCAGTTAACATCCTGCGCGTAATTAACCTATTGACAATACCTAGTTAAGGTTACCGTCTTGTCATAATTCGGTAAGTTGTGATCGTCTTGGTGAGTGTAGTTCTGAGAAGGACTGAGTAGTCCTGAGAAGGACTGGAAGGGTCTGAGTGGTCGACGATCTCGTGATGTTATTGGTCGTCTGTCAGTTAAGCGGTGATGTTATTGGCTGTGAAGACTGTTAAACGTGATTGGTGCGTTTTGATCCGTCTTTTGTTAGTCAAATGTCCGTTGGTCTATTGTTAGTCAAATAAGTCGTTGCCAACAGCTACCTGCACCTTACAAACGACTGGTTGCCGACAATAACAAGACAGACAAACAATAGACAAACCGACTTATTTAACTAACAATAGACCAACGTACATTTGACTAACAAAAGACGGATCGAAACGCACCAATCACGTTTAACAGTCTTTACAGCCAATAACATCACGGCTTAACTGACAGACGACCAATAACATCACGAGATCGTCAACCAATCAGGACAACGACCAGAGACTTATAACATCTACTGACGATTCACAGTTCACTTGACTCTGATGATGACTTCCGCTCAGGTTGTCGAAACCTGGGTTCAAACCATTTACAGTTACCGTCTTGATCACTAGGACTTCCGATGGTTATCACGTGACTAACAAACTCGTCCTAAATAAACTATTTCACATTGAATGTCTCGTGGTTGTTGATTCAGATTCTACTTTGTTCTTATTCTGTGATAAAGTTCAAGCTGATTAAAACAATAATTATGTGTATTAATAATATATATAAATAATTGTTTATATCAATATTGTTTAATTTTTTTGCGTTAACAGATAAAGAAAGCTCTTTCTACGTTTTTAATGTGATGAAATTTAGTCGAAGTTTCTTGCTAAAATCCATGCACAAAGACTGGTACATTTGCCAAAGTAGAAAAACCAAGCTTCATGGCTCTACGGATGTGCAGTTGGACTTTTACAATGGTGACCCAGATGTCCTTGAACGATGTACTTTTTCGTTTGAGCCCATAGCGCAGTATGAAGACAAATACAAGAATTGCAAGAACGTTGCTGGACCAGTTACACATCCTTCGATAAGTGGACAGCCACTTCAACACCCAGCTCACTTAGTTCCGGAGACACCACCGTCTGCCCTTACTCAGCCTTCTTGTATTCCTTTATGCCCAGCTGGAACTATGGGGGAAAGACAGGGGGGACAAAACATAGTCCCCAGACGTCCTGCGGAGCCTGCCATCCCAAGTTCTGAAAGTAATCAAGATTTTTCTGCGTTTTATTTTTCTACTTAAGCCGCAAAATTCTGTGAGTGAATTTACCTATTATCAGTTCACCAAGTGGACTGCAAGCGTTCCCTTTCCTCTCCTTTAATTAAGCATCGAAGCGCCATGCCGAGAGCCCCGTCATTTGCATAATTTTTATATTTCCGCTCCCTTGCAGGATCTGAGGAAAATAAGACGACCGCTCGCAGTCTACTATCTTGTAGAGTTCACATATTAACTTAAGTTTCTTTTTAATGAATCTTTCGTTTCAGAAATGTGTGTCACGTTAAGATTTCTCAACAACTTTGGCTCTCCATTTAAACTCTACTCATCTCTCAAAAGCGAGGCATATCTTGTAACTGGATCTGGCTTTAAACTCAAACTCATAATAGACCGACCAGAGCTGCATAGCCACGTCACATTCTATGCCGAAGACCCAGATGGCAAACGAAAAATTTTTTTGAACGGGAAATCAACTATTACAGAGCCAGCGATACCTGGTTGTACTGAATTTTCAGATGTGTCAGTAACAGCGGAGCAAGGTATTTTGTGATAGAATCCTTAACTCACTATTCGGAAAAGTAAAGTAAACTTCTCCTAAGTGAAAGGCAAAGCGGTTTCTTTTTGTCGTAAATTCCTGGACGTGATTCTAGAATAAGTTATCATTACATACCCAAGGCATAGTTGCTCTACGCATAGGATTCTACTACGCTGTACATAAAACAAGACGTTTATTCATGTTAGTAGTAGAAAGGGTACTTTCTTGCCCTCGCCTGCGCAAATTTTCCTTTCGTATACGGTCGTTGCACTGTTATTGAAAGTTTTTTCTACTAAAAAGAAAGACATTCACAACCCCGAATCGAACCTGGTCCTTTCGTATGCTAATCTCACCCCCTTGCCATAATTAACTGTCTTACATAACTGTTGTTCGCCAGTCTGGAGTAACACAACTGAAACTAATCTCAAACTTACATAACTGTTGCTCGCCAGTCTGGAGTAACACAACTGAAACTAATCTCAATAAGATCCAGGCCGGGCAGAACTTTGCTTGTAGGATTGTTTCTGGGGCCAAGAAGTACGATCACATCACATCTTTATTAAAGGAACTTAAGAGCTCCTGACCAGAAATATCGAGAATCCCACGACAGAAACGAAATTTCATATTCCATTTCATTTTACCAAAAATACCTCTTTGGTAAACTATTTTCAAAAATCATATTTAAAAGTTCCTCCGCTTTTTGTTTTTTCCAAAATTTAAATAAGTTCGAAATACGGCTAGAAGCTCGCTTGCGCCCCCCGGAAACAAGGGAAAATCGTGCATTTTTAGCAAGCTCGTACGCAACAATGGAAATCGTTCCCGTTTTGCCATTTGGCTCATAAGTACATCATTCTTTCTTCTATCCAAAAATACAAAAATTGGATATAAATTTGAATTTTTAGTCTGCTTGTTGACCTGTTGAAGATACTAACCTTGAAGGGTTCAAAGTCAAAGTGAAATTTGGGTCAACTTCAAAGGCTTATAACTGACCTAGCATATGTTTTACAGACCAAAAATATACACCAACTGTAAGCTCAAGCAATCCTTTTCACTCTCTGAAAGTGTCGTTTTTGGCCCGCTAAAGGCGACTCGTGGAGAAAAATAATTGTGCTGGGCATTTTGAGCATTTCTGTAGACCGGCCGCTGTCACGTGAGCCACATCGGTTCCACTAAAGCAGTCATAAAACAAGGTTTCACTGGGTCATCGTTTTGAATAGGTAAAAGTAAAAATATATACTTTTCACTTAGAGGTAACTATGTTATTATGGCTGGGCGTTAACAAAACCCGGAACATGGAACATTCCGGAACATCCCGGAACATTCCGGAACAGGGCAAATTGTCACAAAATAAATGAAAAAAAAAAGTAATAAAAAAATTATGATCGTGGATAAAAGATAATAAATAAAATAAAATAGAATAAAATGAAATAAAATAAAATAAACGATATAGAATAAATGGATAAATAAATATATAATGCATATGTGACTAAATGAACGAATATACTAACTCTGGCTAAATGCGTCTCATTTCTTGAATTAAAAAATATCTCGGATAACATTGAGGCTTTATTTTGGGTATCGAGAGACGGTTTACTTGATATGAGAAAATTAAAGCATTTTCTCAGTCACGCATGCAGTAGTCTCCTTTGGCGTTGCATGACGACACTAAGAACGGCTGCATAGGAGACTACGCAGGCAGTCACGCAGTTCCAATTTCCTGGCACGTTTTTGAGTTTCCTGGTCTCATGTTTATTCGGTTGTTTAAGGACGTTTTGTGTTCAAGTTGATTTCCAAAGTAAAAATGTGCAGAGATGAATGAACCTAAATTATACTAACCAAAAAAAGGAGTGCATCCTACATTAAATATCTTTTGTCAAACCAGCTGCTAATTATTCTCTTTGTTCGTCTACACATTCTCTTCTGTTCGTTCCAAAAGTCAGCTGTTCTACACTTGGGGATCGCACCTTCTAAGATAACAAATTTCCCTCCCTTTTTTACGCTGCAACTGAAAAAAGGCACCGCTTTCGGTGAAGGTTTGTGTTTCAAACTGAAATATCCGACACAAAAGTTATATCAGTGTTTTAGTTTATTTATTATTTTTATAAATTCTTGCCCTTGTCTTTTCTCCGCCGTAATGATGAGTTAATTTGATGTAACTTTACTTTTGTTCAGTTTTTCTGCAAATCCAGATCTTTCTCACAGATCTGGTAACACTCACTGGTTACTATGTGGCTTAATCCATTTTTTTAATTTCATGGGGAGGCCAAGAATAGGCAAGAAACCAACACGGTAGAAAATCACATGATAAAATTGGCGGGAAAGTACTACTGTTACATCGTTTGTTTTTTGGTTGTTTCTTTAATCGCTTTCTCTTGAAATCTTTCTTTCTCTTTTTTTTTTTTTCATTTATTTTGTGATAATTTGCCCTGTTCCGGGGTGTTCCGGAATGTTCCGGAATGTTCCGGGATGTTCCGGAATGTTCCATGTTCCAGGTTTTGTTAACGCCCATTATGGCTTAGGGGCAGCCCGATGGGCGTCAACAAAACCCGGAACATGGAACATTCCGGAACATCCCGGAACATTCCGGAACATCCCGGAACATTCCGGAACATCCCGGAACAGGGCAAATTATCACAAAATAAATGAAAAAAAAAAGAAAGAAAGGAAGAGAAAGCGATTAAAGAAACAACCAAAAAAGAAACGAACAAACGAACAAACAAAATTTAAAATAAGGTCTAACAGTAGTACCTTCCCGCCAATTTTGTCATGTGATTTTCTACTGTGTTGGTTTCTTGGCCTCTTTCTGAATTAAAAAAAAATGGATTAAGCCACATAGTAACCAGTAAGAGTTACCAGATCTGTGACAAAGAACTGGATTTGCACAAAATCTCAACAAAAGTAAAACCAAATCAAATTAACTCACCATTACGGCGGAGAAAAGACAAAGACAAGAAGAATAAATTTATGAAAATAATAACTAAATTTAAAAAAAAATGATATAATTTTTGTGTCGGATATTTCAGTTTGAAACACAAACCCTCACCGAAAGCGGTGCCTTTTTACAGTTGCAGCTTAAGAAAGGGAGGGAAATTTGTTATCTTAGAAGGAGCGATCTCCAAGTGTAGAACAGCTGACTTTTTCTTTTGGTTAGCGTAATTTAGGTTCATTCATCTCTGCACACTTTTACTTTGGAAATCAACTTAAACACAAAACGTCCTTAAACAACCGAATAAACATGAGACCAGGAAACTCAAAAGGGTGCCAGGAAAGTGGAACTGCGTGACTGCATGCGTTGTCTCCTACGCAGCCGCTCTTAGGGTCGTCACGCAACGCCAAAGGAGACTACTGCGTGCGTGACTGAGAAAATGCTTTAATTTTCTCATATCAAGTAAACCGTCTCTCGATGCCCCAAATAAAGCCTCAATGTTGTTATCCGAGATATTTTTGAATTCGAGAAATGAGGCGCATTTAGCCAGCGTTAGTATATTCGTTCATTTAGTCACAGATCATATGTTTATTTATCGTTTATCGTTTATTTTATTTTATTTTATTTTATTCCATTCTATTTTATTTATTATCTTTTATCGACGAGCAGCATTTTTTTTACTTCTTTTTTCCATTTATTTTGTGATACTTTGCCCTGTTCCGGAATGTTCCGGAATGTTCCCTGTTCCGGCTTTTGTTGACGCCCCAGCCTGGTTTACTTGTCTACAATGCAAATTTATTTATAATGTAACAATATTATTTCATTGATCCAAACTGATAAGCCGAAGATACTCTCACCTTAAGACACCATCTTGTGAATCTCTTGGTCCAGGTTATCACTCCTTTTACCAGACTTATTGGCTGCAGTAGTCATGACAATTTGTAGATTGAAAAAACAAAAGTTACAACCACGTCAAACTATGCACTCCGTATTCAAATTAGCATAAATGTGAGACATGAAACCTGAGCTTTTCGTGATAGGCACGATAAAGGATAGCGTGACGCGGTGACTCAGAAAGCTGGAAAACCCAAATGGGCTTAAACCAGGAGCCCTTACTTAGACATAAATGTTAGTTTTCCGGTAAATAGCCGTTTTGAATGCCTATATACGAAGTGACACTTCTCTAATGAGGGAAAGGATCGTAGGGGTCATTTGCAATTTCAAATACTTCAGTAGGGTGCGATCATATACTGTTAGAGGGCAGTGGGGGGTGGTTGGAAAAAACCGAAATATTCCCGCAAAGCTTTTGTGGAAGAAAGACCGCAAAAACACCAAGGAAAGAAAATTCAAGCAAAGCTTTTAGTTCCAAAAAAAAAAAAGATATTCGTAATAACAAAGCAGAAAAAAGCAAAAATTTAATGATACGTCTCTTATCGTCTTGATCAGTTTTAAATGGACGTGTGAGTGCTATTTTAAGTCTCGTGGGACACATTCAGTTAACAAAAACGCCACCACAAGAACAACTTGAAACCATTTCTTCTAGTACGCTGGTGTGGGGTACTTTTCTTCTAAGTTTCAAAGGAGGTGTTTACAAGTCAAAACGCATGCAGTGAAACTGAGAAAGTCTAAGTTTCCGGTTGCCGTTCTTTGCGAATGCCATCAGCGCAGCTGTCGTACTGGTCTTACACAGTGAGATGTTCCAGTTGAAACCTTGAGAGGATATCTTGTCTTGCTGTAGTCAAATTGGTTCATTTTATTTTATTTTTTTTTAGGGGAGGTATTCTAGGGGTCATTTGCAGATTCAGATATTTTATGGTTGGACCATTTATTTTAGAGGGGGTAGTTGGAAAGCTTTTGTACAAGAAACGCTGCAAGAGCTTTGTCGCAAGAAGAAAGTAAAGAAGGTAGCTAATTCGGGAGAATTATGTATATCTTTTCCAATCGCTGCTAGGCCTTGCACCGTCGTAGGAAGGTGTGGAATGACACCTGTGCTGAAATCTCAACAGCCGTCTGAATCCTTAGGCTTTGCCACACGGATCGAGTTCCAAACGGTTCCGGTTCTGATAGGTCTTCTGAAACTGCTATCCGTACCGTCAATCCGGTCCAGTAAAGGTCCGGTTTTTGGACCTGCAAAAATGCAGGAACCGTTCCCGTCCCATATTGGACAGGTACTATGTGAACACCTTGACCGGTTCGTTTTGGTTCCAACAGCGTAATTTAGGCGTGGGCACTAGTTAAATTTATCTCGTGTATCAGTGTTGTGTTTTTGATTAATGCATCAGTCAATTCCAGCTGCGCCCATGCCCCCCCCCCGGGCTAACTCCGGGACATTAGCATTTTTTCTCTTGGATGGCAAATTCCCCGGGGGTGGGGACACTTAAGCTACCAAATGCCCCGCGGTGGGGACGAAGGAAGAAGGCAAATGCCCCGCCCCCGGGAGACACCGCGGCAAAAGGTCTGCGCATGCGCTCACTTCGGTCATTTCCGGTTACGAAGCTTATGTTGTTCATTTTCATTCGGTGTGCTTTCGAACTGTCCGGGAACTGAATTCGCAGGGATGGCGCTCAAGTCCAGTAAGAGAAGAAAAATTCATCCTCGTGTGTTCCCGTTCTCCAAAAAAAACTTAAAACTTGTCATTTCACGTTGTTGTTTTGCAGAGGACGGAAAAGAAATGTACCAGAATGTGTAACGCACGTGCAGAGTCATTGTTTAGCTCATTAAGGCCTATTGTTTTTCGACGTTCTCGTTGCCGTCGCTGTGGTGGTTGCTTAAACTCGCTAATGCCACTACAATGGCGACATGCGAACGTAAACTATGGACTTTCATGATGTTTTTCGCTGTGGGTGCAAGCCCGAAACTACGAGGTGCAAAGGTGTAGAAACAGATAAAACTATATTGAAGCTGCTCTGGATTTTTTAACCTTAAGTTTGATGTCTGGAGCTTAAGTTTTTCAAAATTCGCGCCGGAACCCGAGTTTGTTATTCTTGCCAATAGTTTTCAATAGGGGAGCATTGACAAGAAGTAAAAATACAGCGCGTGCGCAGTGCATTTTGCCGCGGTGTCCCCCCGGGATCGTACGTCCCCAATCAACACTGCAGCAGTTTTCATTCATTGCACAATAATGCCACTTTCAGCATTAAACGTGTGATTTTTTGTTTCTGTAGGCCTGCCTCTTCGTCTTCTATTGTTTGTAATGGCACTATCCGATGTTAATAAACTTAATAACGCCAAACATGGTATTTTAATACTTCACAGACAACACTACATGATAGTTGACTGTTACTTAAATGTTTGAAAACAGATCACTAGTAAACAAAAATCTTGACATTATAAAAGTCATCTGTTGTGAATAATATGCGAAAGTATAAACGTCGATCCCTACACACGTTTTTAGAATGTAATAATCGGTCATTATAGTTTAAGAGTCATCGCGACTAAATTTTATTTAAATCCTTGAACAACGAAGCATGCGTACGTCGATTCACGTTGATCGTTCCCAATCTCGCTACATATAGTGATAGCTTGAGTTGTGCCTTGATAAGCAATGAAGAAATGCATAAAATCGAGTAAAACCTCCACTAGCTTGTCTAGTCCATGACGGTCGATATTGCTGGTCCTTTGCGATCAAATCCTCCATGTTTGGATTTCGAGTCAGAAACCACGAGTGTGTCAAAACCCCGGGGGCAGCCCCGGGGTAGGCAAATGCCCAACCCCCGGGCCGTGCCAAATTTGCTAATGCCCCACCCCCGGAACTGACAGGGTGCGCAAATGCCCCACAGTTGCCCGGGGGGGATGGGCGCAGCTGGAATTGACTGATGCGTAAACTCATCTAGAAATTTAAAGAGAGACCAAACTACTGTCTGCGATAGCATAAATGCCACATAAATTATTGTAATTCTGGGTTTAAAGCTTGAAAAGGTTAAAAGCCTTTGCATTTTGGTTGTGTATTTTGTAATCGGCAGGGATGGGGTAATTTATTATCTGGCCAGAGGCCTTTGGCTTCTTTCAATCCATAGATTCAGCCTTCTTCTATATTTTTATTGTAAATACTTTATTCACGTAATTCAGTCATTTGACTGCAAAGTGTATTTTATTAATAAACGGTCTATCTATCTATCTCTTCGATCGTCTTTCGCCCGTTTTGGTCTGCCGGTGGATAACTTATTGGTACAAACAGCTGATCTTCTCACGTTGGTCCAGAAGTGGACTGGTACCGGACCATTTCTGTACCGGTTCCGTGTGAACAGATGCTCATAAATGAAACGATCCTACGTGAACAGATCTGGTCTGGTCCAGAACCATTTGGAAACTGTTCTGTGAGAACATAGCCTAAGACGTTGTTCGTAAGTTTGGGAGAGGGCTGGGCCTTAAGAGAAGAAACAAAGAAAGCTTCCCGCTTCGATGATAAAAAAAAGTCTACCTCGAAAACAAAGTTCAATATTGGCCATTCATCAAGAAGGAAAGTGGACGCAGAGGCAGTACCATGGGCGGAAATAAGCCGGATCGCTAGGTTCCGGGGAGGTGCCTGACGGCCCAGCATTAGCCACTACGTTCTTTTAGGGTCTAGCAGCAAACGATTTCCGTGCCTTTGAAAAATAAACCTCTGTGGGTACAGCGAGACAGGATATCCTCTCAAGGTTTCAACTGGAACATCACATCGTGTACGACCAGTACGACATCTGCACCATGAGCAGCAACCGGAAACTTGGCCTTTTTTAGTTTCACTGCGAGCGCTTTGAATTGCAACTCTTTTAAAACTTAGAAGGAAAGTACCCTACATCAGCCTATTAGAAGAAATGGTTTCAAGTCGTTTACGTGGTGGCGCTTTTGTTAACTGAATGTGTCCCACGAGACTTAAAATAGCACTCACACGTCTATTTAAAACAGATCAGAGACAATAAGAGAAGAATCATTAAATTTTTGCATTTTTCTGCAAAGTTATTATGATTATGAGTTATCTATTCATTTTTTCTGTAACTAAAAGCTTTACTTGAATTTCCTTTCCCTGGTGTTTTTGTGGTCTTTCTTCCGCAAAAGCTTTGCGGGAATATTTCGTTTTTCCAACCACCCCCTCTAAAATTAATGGTCCGACCGTAGAATATTTGAAACTGCAAATGACCCCTAGGATCCCTTCCCTCATTAGAGAAATTTCACCTCGTATATATACATTCAAAACGGCTATTAACGGGAAAACTAATATTTATGTTCAAACAAGGGTTCCTGATTGGTAGTCACATATCGTGCCTATCAGGCAAAGCTCAGATTTCATGTGGCACATTTATGCTAATTTAAATACGGAGTGCATAGTTTGGCATGGTTTGAAAAAGGTTCGGTAACTTTTGGTTTTTTAATCTACAAATGATAACTTATGCAACCAACAAGTCTGGTAAAAGAAGTGATAACCTGAGCCAGGAGATTTACAAGATGATGTCTTAAGGTGAGAGTATCTTTGATTTATCAGTTTAGATCAACGACATCATATTGTTACATTATAATTAAATTTGCATTGTACAAACGTAAACCGGGTTGCCCCTAAACCATAGTAACATAGTTACCTCTAAGTGAAAAGTATATATTTTTAATTTATTAACCTATTCAAAACAAGGTGCCAGAGAAACCTATTTTTTTCACTGCTTTAGTGCAACCGATGTGGCTCGCCGTTGCGTGATAGCGGCAGTTCTACCGAAATGCTCAAAATGCCCTGCACAGTTTTTATTCTCGACGCGTCGCTTTTAGCGGGCCAAAAACGACACTTTCAGAGAGTACAAACGAATGATTGAGCTTACAGTTGATGTATATTTTTGGTCTGAAAAACATATGCTAGGTCAGTTATAAGCCTCTGAAGTTGACCCAAATTTCACTTTGACTTTGAACCCTTCTATGTTAGTATCTTCAACAGGTCAACAAGCAGACTGAAAATGCAAATTTATATCCGTTTTTTATATTTTTAGATAGAAGAAAGAATGATGTACTTATGAGCCAAATGGTAAAACGGGAACGATTTCCATTGTTGCGAACGAGCTTGTTAAAAATGCACGATTTTCCCTTGTTTCCGGGGGGCGCAAGCAAGCTTCTAGCCGTATTTTGAACTTTTGTAATTTTTGGAAAAACCAAAAAGCGGATGAACTTTTTAATTATGATTTTTGAAAATAGTTTACCAAAGAGGTATTTTTGGTGAAATAAAATGAAATATGAAATATCGCTTCTGTCGTGGGATTCTCGATATTTCTGGTCAGGAGCTCTTAAGTTTACTAATTAGAAAGCAGTTATATCTTAGGAAAGCTATTCTAGTTTTTAAGCGTATGAATAGAATGGCCCCAGGTTATTTAGCGGATAGGTTTGTCAAACGATTTAGCATTTCAGGCCGTCAAACTAGGAGCTCTCAGTTATTAGATATTTCGCCTCTTAAAGCAACCGCAGGTCAGCGCTCTTTTTATTACCAAGCAGTCAAGCTTTGGAACGACCTAAGTGATAGACTTACTTTTAAGTTTGCAATGCGGCGGAAAGCTTCTGAACGAATTTCGTAATAAATAATTAGAATTTTATATTTTAAGCTATTTCATATTTATAATTCACTTGCATAATTGATTATTTGTATACTTACTATTTTTTTTACCTTTCATTTGATATATTTTTATATTTATTTATTCCTCATTTTTGTATAATTTATATTCTGAAAAGCCCTGTTACGGGATGAGGTATAATAAAGTGTATGTATGTAACCTTAGTCCTTTCCCGAACTTTTGACGTAAATTCAACGTGGACATAAGGGGGGAATATACGTGAATTTTGAGGAAATAGGATAAGATTTAAGGAAGAAATAAAAGAGGGATTAAATTTTGGTACACACTCCCATACAGGCCAACCCCACGCAAGAGCACCTGGCGTTGTTTGTGGCGGGTCTTGGTATCCGTCTATTAATTATTAACTTTAAAATTTAACTTTAACTCACCTTTAATTCTTAACAATTTTCAATTTTCTTAAAATTCATCAATTTTCCTCCCCTTCTCCTTCTTTACGTTTAACTTAAAAATCGCGAAAAAAATTCTCTCACATTTATGGGAACGCGCACTATGATCCAATGATGGCATTTTTCGATTGAGTGAAATCTCATGGAGATAATTAAGAAAAAGGCTAAAACGTTTGGGGAAAAAGGTAACCACGTGTAATCACCCCTTAAACTTCGTCCTTTCTACGACTAACTAAAAGTGTATTTTTTGTCGTATTGTAACTTAATCCAGAGCATATATTACATCTACCATGAATAAAGGCTTGGTTACCAATGGTGGCATCGACCGTCAAAAATGGCAACGACCGTTTACGAAAGGGAAATAGGCCGCGCCTACACAGTTCTAAATTTAAAATTAAAGTAATGGAAACATTGAACTGTGTTTAATTTTGTTGCCGTTCTACGGGGCCAGATTAGGCAAGTGAAACGGAAAGCGAAAATAACATGAGTATTATAAACGTTTTTTTTCCTTGTTACAACAGGAAATGTTCCTCAAGAACCCTCAGCCAGGTTTCCAGTCATGCCTTCAGCTAGTTCTACCTTCTCGACGTCTTCTAGTGTTCCTCCTACTCCACTGTTCGTTCCTCATCCCTATCGACCTCCTTCTCCTCCTCCACCTCTTCCTCCTCCTCCTGCTCCTCTTTCTCCTCCAGCACCATCCCCTGCTTTACCTCCTGCTTCCCTCTCTCCACCAGCTTCTCCTTCTTCGCTTCCACAGGCCGCTCCACCAGCCACACCAACAGGCTCAGTTTCAGTTTCAGGAGTGCCATCGCCCCAAAGTGGTGAGCTATTTTAGTCCTTTCTCTGCCTGATAAATTCATTTATATCCTTTCTCGATGTCAATGTGCTTTACAATGCTTTTAAAACGCAAATTTCTTTATCTATTTTAAACATGGTTACTCTCCATGGGGCGGAAAAGTACTACGGAACTTAAGCACAGACGTTATTGAGCCAAGGAGGGGCGACCGGAAGTTGAATGTTTCCCTTTTTTGTGCATTTTGGCGTCATCACGTTCCTAATGGCAGCCTACAGACGAGACAACAAAACAAGAGTTTTCCAGCCTTTGGTGAGGAGCCAAAACCAAGCAACAAAGGCAACATGTAACTTCTGGTTGACATCCGTCACTCAAGAATGTGCTTAAGTTCCCAAGTGTTAATCAGAATGAACGAGTATCTTCATCGTCTTTTTTCTTCCATCACTTAACTGGTGAGAGGAAAGCATCGTTTGACTTTACATGATAGCAAGATAGCATTGCTGCGATTCTTTTAAGGCACATTTTAATTCCTGTAAAAGATATAGAGGATATTACACGGCGGCGCGAAGATATGGATTTTATTTTCGAGTGGTAAAAACAATATTTTACGAACGAGGGCAGCGAGTGAGTAAAATATTGTTTCTTACCACAAATATTGTTTCTTACCACTTATATAGACCAGAGTATTTTTGCACAAACAACAGCTTAAGAGTGGGAAATAACGTCACTGATATCCTCACTAGTGAGGATATAGAATACGCCACTCGAGTCCCGGATGTAGTTACGTATGAGCTTTACGAGTGGTCTATTTTCCACTATAACACTCTTGTCCATATAATATTCGTTTTAAACTCACTATGTGCACTTAAGAACTCCAATAAAATAATCGCCAAGAATGAAAGGGGAACAATTAGAACAGATATCCATAAGTTGACCGCGTAAATAATGAATGGGAAATAGGCTTAACGGGCTCATTATATATATGCAAGAAATTATAATGGCTACAAACATTATTCTCTAAAGGAAATGATCCTGGTTCCATTCATTATCACTATCACTTGCACCCGGCCAAGACACCCGTTGTCACTTCAGGTAAGTGAATGCCATTATAATATATATATTTTTGATTTGAACGAATACACTCTATTTATCATTACTCCATCTATCTCTTTCTTTCGCGTTTTGCAGTTTGTCCCAGCACCTGCTCCGAGTCAGCAGTTTGTCTTCCTTCCTGTCCATCATATTGTTGTTAATGACACTTTGAAGACATCATTAACAGCGTGATGCAGCATTCCATGACTGTACGTCTACGGAGACTGCATGGCCAAGACTGGGGCCAAGGTCGTCGTCAAGAAAGCAAAGCACCCCATCATGCTGCATGCCACTTCATCACAAAAAAGCAGAACACATGCGACAAAAATCATGTAGAAATGCTCAGAGAGTGACACATTTTGCATTAATAGTAATAATAATAATAATAATAATAATAATAATAATGACTTACATAGCGCTGTTTCTACAGGGTATCCAACAGCGCTTTACAATATTTAAAATTAAATAATAGAATTGACAATATTTGCAATTAAACAAAATAATAATAATAATAATAATAATAATAATAATAATAATAATTGTATGATGCAGTGTCAATTTAAAAATACGCTTCAAAAGAAAAGTCTTCAGCTTTGTTTTAAAAGTAGTCAAGGACTTGCAGCTCCTCATATCCTCTGGAAGAGAGTTCCATAACACTGGTGCAGTATATGAAAATGCTCTTTGACCATACGTCTTAAGATTGCATCTAGGTATAACAAGCGAGGATTTGCTAGAGGAGCGCAACGTTCTGGAGAGAATATATGGCGATAAGAGTTCACGTAAATAAAAAGGCGCCATGCCATTTAACGATTTAAATGTTAAAAGTAGAATTTTAAAATGAATTCGTTCGGCCACTGGAATCCAATGTAACTCTCTCAGTATGGGCGTAATGCTGTTATATTTCCTAGTACCAGTGAGGAGGCGTGCGGCTGAGTTCTGGACATACTGCAACCTCTGAATCTGGTTTTGTGAAAGACCAGACAGGAGAGCATTACAATAATCCAACTTAGATGTTACAAATGCATGGATCAGTGTCTCACAGTTCTTGAACGCATTGAAGTAATACGCTGAAACTAATTTCAAAAGCACCATCACTTTCGGCTTGAACTGTTTAATTTTGCAGGCCGTATTTTACTGTTAGTACGGACCGCAAAATTTGAAAGGCCTTGAATCCGTTTTGCGGCAGTAGTTTTATACATTGAAGAAATAGTAGGCTAATCTCTTAGACGCAAAGGAACCCAGTTGAAAGACACGCGACTTTTTAAATTTCCCCTGCACTTAGACTAAGGGTCGCTGGGCGCAAAAATTCAAAACAAAACAAAATGGAAGACGCGGACTCAGGCCAGCTTAAGGCCAAAAAGAAAAAGACCGAAAAGGGAGGCGAAAAACGGTGGTGGTACGTTGAATTGTTTTTTTCTTTTTTATCTTGTGTGTGTGTGTGTGCCATTTACCATTGCCAAACAACAGCAGCTGATTATGCAAAATCGTTTCATTACGTTTAACTGGCTTGCATTTCCGTTTTCATGACATGTTAACACATAATTATGAGTTAAAATCCCCGAGTAATAAATTTACTTGGATGAGATTTTGGAAAAAGCGAAGGATTTTCGTTTCACTTTGAAAGGAAAAGAAGTTTGCACCGTAGTAAGAGAAGTGTTTGGTAGCGGTGTTATCGTTTGCTGCCCGAGAACTGGTGCAAAAGGCAAGCGACATCTTTTTTCAACCTTGCGACCAAGGAATCAGTGGGGAATTCAAGCTTATTCTCATTCGACCACTCGTTTCACGGTTGGATTTTACGGTCAAAAAGCCAGAACGGGGAACGTAAGTTTAGTAAACCAACCGGGCAGATAATTCATGGCACTGAACTTGTTTTAGGACTTCTAGTAAACCCCGGCAGCTTCCAGTTCTTATTGACCGGGCTCTGTGGATGGAAATATAACAACGAAGACTTGGGGTGTTTTGAGTTCATTTCCAAAAATAAGGAAACTATGTTCCATCGCTTTTATGCCATCTGAGTGGTCTTACTTTCTGCTCACGGATAAAAAAGGACTCGCATGTAGCAGCAGTCTACGCGTAGGAAAATTTAAAAAGTCGCGTGTCTTTCAACTGGGTTCCTTTGTCGGTCAAACTCGCCACTCGGGTTACCACAGAGAAGATTTTGTCACCGACCAAAAGTTTCGCGTACGGAGACCAGGGGCGGCAGTTTGTCGCACGTGAATTCAAATTTTAACGGAAAAATGCATTCTTCGAATTCCTCTGAGTTCGGATTTCTTGCAGATCATAGGGAGAAAGCAAATTGACAGTCGTATTCAAAAGTCTGGGCTCGATTCTAAAGGTCTATCCGCGATCGAATCTAACTCAAATTTGGCCAAAACTTTGTTCGAAGACTATTCTTTCGAGGGCTAAGATTTTTTTGTGTGAGCGAACCGGGCAAATACGACTTTTTTGGCGAAATGTTCGTCTGGGTAGTGGAAATTGCGGGTCGCCTAGTTGCATGCCTTGTTCTCTTTCTCTACTTTTGAGTGAGTCCGACCGTTATTTTGAAAACATCACTTTCGCGAGCCTTAAATCGCCAAAATAAACACAGAAACACAGATCAAAACACATGGCAGCAATTTTATGAATTTTTATTTCATATTCCTCAGTTTTAAAACTCCTAAATTTCGGCTTTAGTTTTGCATATTTGATAAACCGACACAGCCATTATAAATGCACAGCCCACCACAGAAACAGAGGATGGTAAGCCTGTGGTGAAACCTAGGAGCGAAAGAGTTCCTAGCAATTGCCCCCTCAATAAAAGTTCTCTTTATAGTGGAAAAGAATTCAACTTCAAAACAACTCGCAAATGGTTTCATCGTTGACCGGTTCACATAAGCTTAAATTTTTATCAGAATTAAGCTTCAAACTTGTAACTCACCGCTTTAGTTATTTTGCTTTCAGGGAAACAAAACAGTATTGTTAACCTAAAGTACCTTGATTCCTCAATAAGTCTTGCTCTTGCAGGGGCGATCCATGTAAATAACTTTTTGCAAAAGTCCACCATCGCTCAGGCGTTTGTAAAGCTCGACTAAAACTCGTAGTTTCCCACGCAACTCGTTGATGTTCAGCTTCCAGCGTATAGTTTGCTCGAAAAACAACTTGAGCACAACTGAGAGCCAAGGACAGATGGAAGTAGGTTCGGTCGAGTTTTCTTCCAGTATTTTTCTTTGAAAGTTTCTTCATTCACTTGTTGTTTGCTGAATGCCGCTACATTTCCACGTTGACAAACAACACTTCAAAGCTCCACAATTTTATCGCGACGAGATTTCTTCTTGTTTGTCCCTGTCAGTAACAAAGAACTCTTTCCAACTAAATTAATCGCTGTTTTTTGGATATGTTCTGGAAGACAAAAATTTTTTTTCAGAGAATTAAAGCCGTGAAGTTTTCATTCAGCGACACCAGTTTACGATGAAGACGAGCAACGATTTTCAAAAGCCAAAGAAATTCGCGCGATTTATTCCTTTGACACTCGTCAGTCGAATGAACCTGTTCAACTTTTGACTTGAAATGTTTTCCTTTTTCTTCGATTAGAGAGATATAATAAATATCTATTAGCCTCGTATTCTCGGTCCGTACTGTAAGTTACGGATCCTCGTTTTCTTCGTTCAATTAATGACCCGCGCGTTTTGCGTCTGGGCCATAAATCGAGCGGAAAAAACTCAGTCCGTAACTTACAGTACGGACCTCGAACTCGGCTAGTAAGAGGTATTTACTTAAGACAATATCAGTGGTTTAGCTTGTTTAGAAGGAAAATTAAATTTTCTACTAATTCGTTTTCAAACTTGTTTATTTTTTCTGGTGTGGGATGAAAAAAGCAGAATTTACTCATGAAAGATTCAGTTGTTTCTTAAAGTGGATAATGGTAAAGGCCAATATTACTTAAATTATTTTATTTTTAAGTACTTTCTCTGATGATGGCTATTTGAGATGTTAAATCAATAATTGCATGATAACGTCTCCTAAAACTTTTCTTTATTATTACTTTCATTACTTTTTATAAAAAGTTTGAAGAGGCATAAGAACGAGGCAAGTCAGTTAAATGTCACTCAAAAAGTCATTTTACCTGTGTTAATGTTTATCATTTAGCAGTCGAGCAGAATCGATTTTGTTTACCTCGTAAAGTAACTTCTTAGATAGTCTTTGGATATGAAAAAATACTTCAAGTGTATTTCATATTGAGCAAGAACGCACCATGTCAATTAAAATCCAACAGTTGTCTCCTAATCGACCTTCGTTTTAAACAACCTCTCCTTACACTCCTCTTAGTGATGTTAAGGTCAGCTGACAACACTCTGCCCTCCTACCCCTCCCCCACTACAGGTGGACCACCAGTTTCACGATACATAATATGCATTACTGAGTAACGGAGAGTTTGCCTTTGTGATAATATTTCGACTATGCCGTGGCAAGCTGCGTCTTGTTTAAAAAGTGACGACTCTAAGTAATGCAATATGTTAAGGAAAGACAAAATAAATAATGTTTCCGGACATATTTAGGAGTGATTGTGTTGGTTTATCAATAAAGACCTTTTGATGCTACTATTAAACGTCACAAGTACGCTTGAAATTGGCACATACTGACGTTTATTCTTTTATTTCGTGTTAAGATTCATCAACAATCTTGAGGCCCTTTTTGAGCTTCACTCTTCTCTCAAACACGAGGGATATTTAATTTGTACTGGATCTGGCTTAAAACTCAAAGTCAGGATTGACCGTCCAGAGCTGCATAGCCACGAACTGAACATGCCATGCCAAAGACCGGGATGGAAAACGTAAGAGCAACCTAATTCAGGGAACCACATAGACACACCTCCCAGGTTTAACCAGAACCTCCAGCATGTGCACAGCCAAATTATAAGTGGAGTGAGAGTTGTGGGAAGTTGTTTCAAATTTCTATACTGGCACATCAGCGTGGCATAGCCCCAAGCAGTGAATGGAGAGACTCCAAAGACGTGTGGAGCTAATGGTTTAAAACAATGTTTCGCCTCTTTGAGAGTAAAGTGCAGTGGATACGGGTGACTTTCGAGTCACTCCATTCACTGCCTGGGGCTATGCCATGCTAATAAAACAAGTGTTAGAAAGGACGAAACAGCTTTCTATGCGCTACAATCCACAGGTAATATGACTGTGCATATGCGTGCAGGTTCTGGCCAAACCTGGGAGATGTGTTTTATGATTCCCTGCAGGCATTACGTTCCTTGGAAAAAGTGCGTTTCACTGTTGTGAAAAAATGTGTGCCTGATAAATCATAAAATCATAACTAAAGTCAGGGATGTTGAAAGAAGTTATGTTTTCTTGTAACTTTCCCGCGAACAAAGTCACGCTTGAAAGACCATAGCGGTGTTGCCGCCGCGAAAACAAAGAACACGGGCAATCATGAAAGCATGATTTCGGACATTCACTGAATAGCCTATCTTTTCCCTTGTTCACGCCTTAAGAACGAGGCAAGTTTGTGTTATTATTATTTTGTGGTAGTGATATTTTCGAACGAACATTTTCTTTCATGTTCACGCTTTAAGAATGAGGAACGAGGAAGGTTCAGTTATATTTCCTTTCTTGCAAAAACACTTTAAGAACGAGAAAGTTTCATGTCTATTTCAGTCCTTTCTCGCGTATTAACGCGTTTCTTTTCGCAGCGTCGTCCCCAGGGACTTCCGTTGCCATACGAGTAAACAATGACTCGCTTGGCTCAATACCGCGTGTTATATGCAGGCTAAGTATTAAAACAACAGATTCGAGGGAGCTTCATTTAAATATCCTTAAATAACTGAAACACTCGTAAGTGCAGACGGTGCTACAATAGCCACTGAGCAAAGCCCACTGGTGTCTAAAGAACATTACAGGTTGCGTTTCCTAGATTCCTGCTCAGACATTGTTTTGGCTACAGTTCACTGGCCACTGAACAAAAGAAAACATCAATATTTAACGTGAAGTTACTGACCATTTGTTGAAAGTAAATGTGTCACTTTAACGCCTTTATAAATACGTCTTTGAAATGAGTAGTCTTATGACCATTTGCTTTGAGATATGTTTTCTTGCATTGATCGCGGATTCACAAAGCAAAGATTCTTTTATCAAAAAAAGATATTGGACAGGTAAGGAACATAAATTCACCTAGAAGACGTAGACATTCGTGGATAACACGGTAGATATTTTGTAACCTGCAATTTGGGATCTGCTTGCACTTAAAGCCGCGTAACTAAGGTGAAGGTATCCGGCAACCGGCGTTTTTTTGCTCTCTTTCCTGAAGCGGTCGACTGAAGTTCTTTTAACGAGTATAAAGAATAAGATACACTAAGAGAGTGCAGGGAAGGGCTCCATACTAGTCAAGCTTGAGTTACAGGTGTTTTGACCTCTATTTTATGTAACCAGACCCAGACACCTTGGCTTCATACAGGTTCTATATCAAGCTCTACTATTAGGATATGTGTGGAAGTATATATAATTATAATTTCTCGGTAGAAAAAATATTTGATAATGTGAAGTTGAGAAATCTTTCGGTAATTAAAACCAGTGAGTACTCCAGATATCCTCTTTAATACACTTATGTTTTTCTCGCCTTGGAGAAAGGTTTATCGGTAGCTACCACCGGAAAATGTGTTTGTTAAAAATACAGCAGTTTACAAGAGAAACTTCGTTTTTAAATTTTATCACTGACGAGCCAAAACATCTTCTTAAAAACTGCCTGTTTATCATCGAGTACGTAAGATTGATGTTGATTGACAATGTATATAAAACCGCGCTTGACTGATCATAAAACTTTCTAGGCATTAACGAATTTTACGCCCCAATAATTAAATACCCGCCTTTTCTTGAGCTTTGCTGAGTTCTTTTACACAAAATATGTAACCCATGGATTCTCTTGGCAAGCACTTAGCTTACAAATGATTCTGAGGTTTCAGATTTCAAATTACGCCTTAGTTTCAAAGTATACCCTTTTATTTCCACAGTTTCGCCAAAAACGTAAACGAGGCTTGAAATTTAAGAAGAATACCCCGCACATCCTTCCTTCTTCTCCTTTAAAATAAATGAAGCATGATAATTTTCGAAAAAGAAGACCAATACTAGGAGAACGCAAATAGTCCTCGCCCTAAAAGGTTTGCTCCCGTAATGGTATAAAAGTATCCTCAAGTCCAGTCTGAGAGGCATTAACACATTCCTTCATATAAAATCGCTTGGAGTCGGTTGAATAGCCTGTTTTAATCGTTAAATGGTCAGATGACTGCACCAAGTGACCAACACTGGAAAGCGGAAAGCATATTCTTCGTCCGTTTCACCATTTTTTAAGCATGGACCACGGGTACCCATTTATACATCTAGGTAGGGGTAGACAATGTCAGGCAACGTCTCCTGTCTAAGGGAAGCGCACGAAAAGATATACAGACTAGCCATCAACCACCGACCGCCCAATCGTCCGATCGAAAATTCAACAAAAGTAGGACTCGCTGGTCACTAGAATGGTCTAAATACTTGCTGTTTTGATTTCGCTTTTAAATTAAAGAGAAACTTCTTTACTTGCACAGGCCAAGATAAACATGAGGTTATTCGCCGTAAAAGGGCATTTGGGAGTTCCACCCCACCATGTAACAGTAAGTAAACGTTGTGTTGCATAAATCGTTTTCCCGTTTTAGCTCGAGTTATTTCACTTCCACTTTATGAACAAGAAAATCCAGAAAACTTAAAAGTTGTGCCTTCTATTCAGCTTAAAAGTACAATATTACTCTATTAAACGCCACGATTGTCCTTGTTGATCCAGCTTTATGAACCTGGCGTTTAAAGCACTGGTAATAATTTATGTCTGTTTGGGAAAGCCTTAAAACTTTATCCACAGGACATCAAAATTACACAGCCTTCCGCTGTGGTAAAAAGTCTTAACAAATGAAATTTCATAGTACGTCACTTCCCTTAGCTGTCATGTCTGTGATCCATTTTTGTCTCCTTGCAGCCCCTCTCGTAAAACTGTGGAGGTAGCGAGACTCAGAAAAATTGTACGAGTGTACATGAACCTTATTCAGTACACCTACTGATCAATGAGCTTATGCTGGCCCTTTCAAATTACCCCCCCCCCCCCCTCTCACACACACACACACATACTCAGGTAGGGTTGTGGAGAAAATATCTTAATTTAAATGAAATTCAAAATTCAGACAATTTAATTTGCCGAGTTTGTTTGGTTGCAGGGACGCACTTGAAAATAGAATGGCATGTTTTCAATTATTGAGGATTATTTTTCTTTCTGGTGACTTTTCATTTGACATGGTCTTTTGCATGACGGCTATTTCTTTGTTATTGATTGATTTCCTATCCAACTTTTTATCGATCCCATTTCCCTTCATTGTACTCATTTTTTAAGTGGCGAATGAGGTAGCACGTTTATTGTGACCTTTTTTTCCCCATATTTAGTGACCAATGGTGTGTACTTAGAGAGATGGGACAGGATAGATTATAAACGCATCAAATTCCTGCTGAGTGATCCACGCTATCCAAACCTACCAAGTTATACAATGTGTGTTCCAACATTTGAGCAGCCATCAAATTGGGGAGACTTTTTTGGTACACGTTTGAGGACGTATTTTGTTCCATTTCAGAGTGGAAACCACTACTTTTACTTGTGTAAGATTTAACGCTATAGATCATAAGATAACTTTGACTCAATGTTCATTCGGAATAGCTCCCAGGAAATCTACCAAAGCCTAACTAAGCAATAAGTATGAATTTCTAACCTCTTAATTGGGCCGTTACCAATTGTGCTGCTATTGGCTTTGTGGCACTTGTTTGTTTGCCTCCACAGATTGATCGAGTTGTGTTCATCTAAAAAAGAAACCGGGCTTTAACTGGCAAAGTCAACTATGATAGCTTGATCTATATCACAGCTTTAGATCTGTGCCAAGCATGCTTTGGCAGGCATTCACCAGACGGTAAACGGGTTAAGTTTAATTTAATGGCATTCTTGCACTAATTTTTCGTTACATCAGCTTCTAACGCTGGGAGCGAGCTCTTCATTAGCTCAAGTGCATCAGAGAAAGGAAAAACAATGATTGGCGGGATAGACGGAGGCTTCCCCACAAACCAATACGAATATGACAGGTACAAAAGCACACATCTGATTGCTCAGTTTAAATGATGTAATGTAATTTAACAGTTGGCGCCTTTGTTGAACGCACGGGTCGCCAACTACAATAAAGACCGCGCGATTAAAAGATGCGGAAGAAATTTCATGGAGCCCGGGGATTCGTTCTTTTTCATCATATCCATATTCTCTTGTCTCGACAAAAAAAAACTAGAGTTGTGTTGGAGAAATTTCACTTCTCACTTTCGTAATGTGGAAAAATTGATTTGTTTTTAGTTCTCGGAGTTGATAAATATGTCATTTAGATTGAAAAATAAGATAGCTACATATTTGGAAGGCTACTAGCAGTTCGGAAATTCTAAGATAATAACCATTCCGTAAAATTTTCTGCGGTTTGAACTTTCACCGAAAGAATCGAAACCTTTGTCGGTTTGCACAGATATTCCTTTAAAACGCCCCAATCAGAGAAAAATGAAAATGACAATTTCAGTATTTTAACCTTCTCGTTTTGTGCCCCGGCGGGTATGCCATTACCAAGTTAGTCTTTTAGTCCACGATTTAGTAAGTTAGTCGTTTCAACTAGCAAGGAAGGAAGTTAGTCAGTCAGTCAGTCAGCAAGCCGGTTCGTTAGCTACAACAGTTGATTGGTTGCTGGCTCGCTGGCTGGTCGGTACGTTGGTCAGTCAGTCGGTCGGTCGATTAGTTTTCAGTTGCAGATAGAAGATATTCTGACTTGACCGGGATTAGAACCGGTGACCTTTGCAATGTCAGTGTAAGCGCTGGCTCCACCCAAAAGCTAACTTGAACTTGAAATTAGTCTTGTCTTTGCTCCTTGCCCACTTGCTTAGTGGTATATCATCATAACTAGCAACATGTACAGCATCAAGGACAAGGTTGAGAAACATACTAAGCTGAACTACATTCAGTTTCTGTGCTGCTGGTGCACTTAACCAGCTAAAGGGCTTGTAATATTAAAATTTGTAACTCAGCGTTCTTCTTCTTATGTAGGTTCACAAATCAAAAATCCCTTCCAGTGTTCTTAAAGAAAGGTCAGTATTACTACATGGAGGCTATAATGAAAGACGATCATCAAAAAGACCACTTGGAAGTTGGTTTGACAACACCAGACGGAAGATTTTACACGGTGATACCCTCAAGATTCCTGTGGACAACGTTACCTCTTCCACCCGGTAAGAGTTCCTTAGTGAAAACCAAAAAAAGAAAGAAAACTTGAATCCTAATTTTACTATAATGGGAACGCACTGATCGCATGTTGGCTTTCATTTGAGAGGTAACACAAGTGTTTTGTCCAGTTTCAAGGTTTGTTTGGCATTCTCCTATAAATTGGTGTCAAGAGCTTCTGTAAGTCGTATATCGGAACTCAAGGAAGACCTAAGTCTTTGGACTCCGTGCTGAATTGTTTTTTAAATTGAATATGTTCTTTCATATACAAACGTTTTGCTTAAGTTGTTTTTTTTTTTTACAGCTCCTGTCCAGTCCACTTATAAATTTTTAAGGAGGACGTAAGCTGGGATAACTACGCCTTTTCCGCTAGATAAAGTTTGCGACAAATTCTAAATCAGTTTACTTAAGTGCAAATTTAATAATTTACAGGATTCAAATTATTTCCGTTTTCGGAAAGATCGGAAGACAATAACTGGTCTCTTTGTGTTCATTCTGCGAGTCAACATATGTCTTCTTAATTCTGACAGCTCGAAACGCTACCTTCCGAGCTATTTTACTCAAAGTAGCAGCGAGGGCGGGCGCAAGGGCCGGTTCATCCTTTGGAGCAAGGTTTGCAGTAAAAAGCGGTGCCAAAGCAGGAGCCAAAGCTGGTGCCATGGCAGGAATGGAAGCTGGTGCAACAGCAGGAGCTACTGCAGGAGAGAGAGCTGCCATTGCAATGACGACCAAAACCATAGTAGACGCACTGAACAGTCTCCATGGTGACAACTTGCATAAATTTAACATTATTCTTAAAAATGGAAGCGTCGTCAACGTGACTGGGCCTGGATTGGGAGGAATCGGTGTGGCTGGTACTGCGGGCGCTGCAGCTGGACCAGGTTCAGGAGGAGCAGCAGCAGCAGGCGTAGCGGGAGTAGCAGGAGCAGCAGCAGGAGCAGCAGCAGGAGCAGCAGCAGGAGCAGCAGCAACAGGAGGTGCTTCAGCGACAGGAGTAGGAGCAGGGGGAGCAGGGACAGGGATAGTGACGGGCGGTGGAGGAGTGGGAGTTGGAGGTGGTAGTATAGGAGGTAGCCAAGGACAAGGGGCGGCAAGTGGAACAGCTGGAGGAGGTAGCATGGCAGCTGGAGGGGCAGGGAGTGCAGCAGCAGCAGTAGCAGGATCATCATCTGGTTCACAATTGACAAGTATGGGAATGGGAATAACAGGAGCGACGGTTCAGGGTGGCGGCACTTTCACTCAAGGAGGAGCTGCTGCAGCACAAAAAAGAGGTTCTGGAAAAATGACCTACATATTGAAACCAGGAGAAGATTCACAAGTTCTTGCAAGAAAACTAGTCTGGAAATCAGGAGCTGCCAGCAAACGTAAGTTTACACCGGTGTCGTGAAGAGAAATTTCGCCGCTTCTGCCAAAATGCACGAGATTCCCAGAAGTTCAGCGAATTTTGTTTGCACACTTTTAGCACAGTACTATGCATCAGTTGAAAATGATTGCTACTGGGACGCGGCAGCTAAATCAACCAAACTGGTTGTGGTCGAAACGCAGGTTGATCACAATAAAATATACCCTAATTTTATTTTATTTATTTTGTTTTATATTTTATAGTTGTGCAAAATGGACTGTACACTATTCATTCTTGGGATGTCCCGTACCCACAAGAAAACGGTTCATTAAATTACTGTTGGCGGTCACGCGATGGCAAGTTGGCTCTTCGGGCATTTTGTCAAATTTTCGTAGTCCGAATGCCTGCGCTTTTCGAAAAAGTCAAAGGAGGAAAAGACACCGTCTCCTTTGAGTCCGTCTGCTTGCCGGGATATTTTGTAAGGCAGAAAAATTATCACTTCATTCTCGAGAAAAGAGACGGGTCGCAACTCTTTGGTGAGTCTGTCTGTTATACGTAGATGCAAGTTTAATGTGATGCATACAGAAATGTGACCCTCCATGGGACTTTGGGTAAAAAGATGAACGCACGAGCACGCGTGCCATGACACGGCACGCTAAGCGTGTCATAATGTCACGGATATGCGAATATTCAATAAGCAAAACAAAGAGTGTCACGGTAGCCTTTGTTTGCCTTTGTCTTGGGTGGTGTGCCAAGTGGCACGTGTGCAATTTGGCACGCGTGCCTCATCGCACGAAACACGTGCCAAATGGCACTCGTGCCTTATCGCTCGCGTGCGAAATGACACTTACGCATTGGTGCCGGATGAATGAGGAATGAAAGTCACCGTTAAGTTCGTTCATAGCATGTTCAGCATGCCCATTCAGCGATTCAATTCATTAACCGGCCGTCGCCATGATGGCGACCGCCGGTTTATGAAATGGACACGGTTTTTGGGGAAAGCAAGTTGGCTTAACATACGAAGAAAGTGCTGTAAAGCTTGTGGTACGGGTAGTCAAGAGCGGTACTGTCTTATATAAGACGCATGCGCATATTAGTCTTCTGAATGTTACCTTCCTATGTTTTTGTCTTTTAATTTACAGTATTTAAGATATGAACGGCGAAGGGTTGTTTAAGTTTGGGTTTTTTTGTATAGTACAGCCCAAAAATAATGCACGCGCAAGAATTTCTTTTTGCGTCCGCAAGCCGAGAACTTCTTGCGGCTACTTGCAGGATGCCTGCGCTTGAATACTGCAAGCCGCAAGAACGCCTTTGCGTTTAGAAGTTAAAACCGCAAGAACTTCTTTGTGGTAAGATATCTGGACCGCAAGTAAGCGCAAGAACGTCTTTGCGCTAACATCTTAAAAACCCGGAACCCGGAGAAGGTAAAAAAGAGACCACTTTGTAGCGCAAGGCACGTTCGAATTTGGCTGCCTTTGCAATCAGTTGTTTATTTGGTCCCTTGTAAGTTTTTTTCTTCGGTTTAGAATTTTTTATCCGATAAAGAGTTCACTAGGTTCTGAATTTGACACTGGTCGCCTTCTATGTTATTTTTTAACGGCTAGGGAGAAACGAGACTCAAACGAAGCACGCGTATGTTATTGTTTATGTGTTCCGGAGTCCCAGACATGCGGTACGCTTAGCGGCGCGAAAGATTTCGCTCGATTTATTTCACTTAAATGAGGAACAATGGCAAAGCACAGTCCATCAGTCACATTATTAAAGAACCGACATTCACCTGTTCAGTGTTGCTGTACTTCCACCAACATATTAAACTCGGACAAATACTTTTAATTAGTTGCGCTCACACGTGTGAGAAATGAACATGGTCACTCAGATGAGAAGAAATAATACCCGAAGTCTTAATTGGAAAAACACATTATGTTTGTAAAAATAGTTCCACTCATTACGCTGAAGTCGATATCACATTTTAAATCTTCGAAGTAAACCAAAAAAGTCTGAAGGAAACTAAAACTCCGCGATCTGAAAGAAATTCGGCACGTCAACACAAATCTGCCGTATGCAAATTTGGTATGATTTGCTTGAATGACATTTTGTAACGCAATGCATGAGCAGTTCTCTAAGCCGTCAAGACAGCAAGCCCTGGGCAGCAAGCTGTGTCGAAAGGCGAATGTGTAGTTGAAATCATATGTCTATGCTATTTCTTCGAGTATCCCTTTTTTGCTGGGAAATTAAACTGGTAAAGATGCAGGGATTCTTGATGACTTCACCCACGAGATGGCATGACCTCCTGCATGTGTAAGTCTTGTCTTGTCTTGGCTGTCAAAGAAGAGTTCGCGCAGTTTGCCACAATTATAGCTTTTGGACCTTTTTGTTTCTATTTCTTGGATGGAATAAAAAACTGAATTGAGTCAGTTCTGAGTTGAACCCGTATCACTGTATCTGAGACACGCTTAAAAAAATTGTTCATGTTTTGTCCTGTGCCGGAGATCATGTTTACCGGGTGTTTATCTTGCAGTCGGAAAGCTGGCGGATATTCCATTTCGTGATGTGAATTTTCTTCGATACTTCGGTTGTTCGAACATTTGCTTGCTTGATTTTTTGATTAGCCTTGTGAACTTTCGCTTGACTTGGCGAATTGTCGCGCCAACACGCCAACACGGCGAAAAATCGCTCGAAAGCTCGGTGATATTTCAAAGAGAATAGAGCGCGAGATTCGCTCTCATTACTTTTGCAATACCTCACACTAACACGAGCACTACAAGTTTCTTCGGCTGGACCCTCAGTACTTCTTGCGCCTTCTTGCGGCTTGCGGTAACAGTAACTTCTTGCGGCTAGACTTTCAACTTCTTGCGTTTCGAATGTTCTCGCGGGTAAACTGCAAAAACCTAGCACTTTCACTTCTTGCGCGGGCTTGCGTGTTCTTGCGGCGCAAGAACTTCTTGCGCCACTTCTTGCGCGTGCATTATTTTTGATAGGATTGAATGCGAAAATAGGATTGAATGCGAAATTGGCTGTGTTGTCTGATCTAGTTAGTGGTTATGGTGAAAATTTTTTTAGCGCAGGAGTTTTTTATTGGGATTGACATTTTGAGGGGTGTAAAAATGTGGGAGTCAGAAGGATTTGTGAATGTCAGGAGCATATCACGCTTCTGTGAATTTGATTTGCTTTGAAAGTTGCGTTTTGCGTGAGAGGCAGTTTCCCTTGGCGTTTTATGGGGGGGGGGGTGGTTTGCGAAGTGGATTGTAAGGTTTCTGATTGGCTAACTTGTATTTCGCAGCGGACAAAAAGGACAGTTGCGTTTTGCCGGCGTTAGTCCGGCGGCATAGCTCTAAATTTCGGCTGAATTGTGCACTTCTTGTTGCCAACCTGAAATTTGGCACACAGAGAGAGACTATCGAGAAAAACATTTTTAGCTATAGAACCACCTTCACAGATATGCCGTTTCCATGGAAACTGCATTTAAATGAGCTACATGTGAAAAGCCATTTCCTGCGTATTTTACAGGAGATTTGAATACGTCGGCGTGTAGGGATGGCCAGTAGCGCCCATTGCGAGATGTAGAATGTGATTAAATGTCGTCGCCATGGTAATCACATCCTAATTTATGCATGTATCTTAATTTAGGCCTTTTATGCAGAGTTTGCACGGTTAGATTAGGCAAACGATGATCACACATCATTCATACCTAAGTATATCTCGTTAGAAGTACGATGTTACAACTTGCCACGTGTTCCTGTGGCAACCAAGTTCAGTTATCGACTTGTAAAACTAAGAAAAAATTCCCATGGCATCTGTTTCTACTTGAGATAGTTGCTGAGTTTATTTAACTTACGACCGTGATCGGCTCTACTAACATATACCTGTTGAGTCTTTCTTGATCAAAATGCTTTATGAGAACTATTCTCGTACACATTTTCCATCACACTCGCACGATGAAGTGCGAGGCAAATTAGCTCTATGCACTTGCATCTATTGTTTCTACAGTTGGTCTTGCAGCCACAGCGGACGAGCTATTGGCAGGACATTGCAGCTTTAGGCAGTGTGCACCATCTCGGTCCCCACATTTCCTTACTGGACGTTCCGCCCCATTCTTCTGGGTGTGGTAGCTGGGACATTGGTGCGGTTGATTGGCCACAAACGTGTCCTCCCTAGTAGATCGCCCGTTTAGCATGCTGCAGTTACCTGGTGCGCGTACCTCGTGCTCCTAATGTGTGCACAGTTGATAAGCGACTCCGCTCTTCCTGCTCTAGTGATCTCAGCTTGTGATAGAACTTCAACCCACCCACTGCCAGCGAGCCAGGTCCCGATTGCCTTAAGCGCCGCCTTCTCGGTGTGGAGTCCACCAAGCTTGACCACTAGGTTATCCTCCCTGCACTGTCCTTCTGAGCCCACTGAATTGTTTTCGCTAAGGCAAAGAGTGGCTGGTCGCAAGCAATAACCACAATTTGTCCTGGGTTTAGGTACTCTACGCCTTTGCTAATAACAGCTATGGCGTGACTTATCGTCGTCACGGAATGAGCACAATCCGGCGAAAAAAAAGAGGCAGTAGAGAGCTTGTAAATTAGGGATTACCTGCGTCTGTCTCGCAGCGTGAAACGCAGACCACGAAATTGCTTCAGCTGTTTTATTTCGGACTTTGCTTTGATCTTTAAATTCTCTTCTCTCCAACTGTGGACGCATTCACACTTCTAGTCTCTGTCTCGGTCTTTCCAGCTGTGTAGAGCTTGTTGATATCCTCTAACCGTTCGACTTCTTTGCTGATTGCATCAGCAATGGTACTCTGATTACAGACCATCATGGACTCTGAGACTGGGCCTACAGTAGGCTTGTCGCTCTGCGACACAAAATCTGGGACGCTGGTGTAACTGGCATGCAAAGAATTGATGCACAGTAGGCTTGTCGCTGTGCGACACAAAATCTGGGACGCTGGTGTAACTGGCATGCAAAGAATTGATGCACTTTTTAGGCTACGACTCCCGCAAGATAATTTGCCCCGTGTCATGGCCTTGTTCAGTGGTACTTGAATGTTGAACGACAGAAATACTTGTGCCATGGAAAGATACTGTTGCTGTTGTGGACAAAGGGCTGTGGTCTAATGTTGTCCACACTGGCATTAGTAAAAACCTGTCCAAGTAGGTTAGGGGCATACCGTTCCATTTTCTTCATAATTTCACAGACAGCAGTGGCAAGATCTGATAACAGGCGCAGTCATATGACACAGATAAACCTAAAACCTACTAATTCCTTTCTTATTGTTTTAACGTGGGTCTAAAGTATAAAGGTAAGGGTGTTTCCTGATTCTACTATGCCTAACAGATCCATCAGTAGATCTCCACCCATGCTTTATACTGTTGAATTTTAGAAGCTGCGCTTTTGAGAGAGCAGCTTGATGATTTCCTTGCTCGTGAGTTTGCTCATTGATGCCTCCGAGAATCATATTAATGTTAGCAAGGACGGCAATACAGAGCGTTGTGGGCATCTTTAGGAAAACTTCCCATTGAAGAGGTCACTATTGTTGATCATATATTCCTTCACAATTCGGCCGCCCGTGAGAGAGAAATTATTTTACAATCCTGCTCTCTTTCAAGACTCTCTGACAGCACTAACACGATACCGTTTTCAAACACCAGCAACACCTCCCTCCCCTTCGCATATGCACTCAGTCCTGGGATGCTAGCCCGTAGTTTGTCTTAAAGTTGCGTTGAGTGTACAGACTGATCCTGTGTCGGTGTACCTAGTTCCTGTAACCTTGTCAAATATTCCCTCTTGACGTCAGACAGTTTTAACACCTCACAGTCAGAGGTACACATTTTGCAGTCTTCTAACTTACGTTCTATCTCAGAAAAGGCTACTATTTGCGGCGTTGATTCCTTTACCCAGTGGTTCATGATGGACTCTAGCCCGCGCATAAAGTGCAACTAAACTTTTCGGTGCTACCACGTCCCAGCATTAAGTTTCCCTAAAAGATTAAAATCGTTTGCTTCCATGGTAACAGCTCGAACACGAGAATCTAGCTCCATTGTGCTTGCCCGAGATAATGGGTTCCCCTCAGTGGCTGCTCCCCCGCAAAAGAAACAGACTTCCTCTCCTACATACGTACTAGCGTGGTCAGGTCTTGTGCGCTTTCCACTATCATCGAGTTGCAGCGATACTTTTCCTTCAATTGGCTTTCTTTTCCCCTCCAGCCTCTTCAATTTGGTTACTGTTGTACTTAACGCGGCATGACTTATGCCATCAAGCATTATGCTTCCAAAGTGTCTCAGCAATACCCTCCACTTCATCCGGCTCCGCTGAGTCAAGGTAAAGTTCTCCAGCCTCATAAAAACTCTTCAAATCCTTTTGAAGTGTGATGTATCTAGCATAACGGTTGCTCTGTTTCGAGTTTGCTGGGCATGTCCTCTTCTCGCTTGTATTTTCTTGGCAAAATAAGCATTTTCTCCAGTCAACCGGCTGCTGGACACTGATACATTTCGGCTTGATTCCTCGATATTTGGCCTACATCACGGCCCAGTAATACCAGAGCGTCACTAAAAATGCGGTTGGCAATTTTTCCTTACGAAAATAATATTGCCGAAACACGCGCAAAGGAAGACAATACCAGTATCCACACAAGCAAGCCAAAAGTTTCTCTTCAATTTGGCTCGCTTAATTAGAGCACTAATTTTTGGTATTGTTCTGTATGAATGGCTCATTAATGTAACAAATTTACCATAGCTAGAAGTAAATGTTTTAACTATAACGAACATTTTAATTTTTTCGTGAAAATTATGGTGTCATTTCCGAGTTACTGAAAGAGGACCACCTATCTTCGCGGGGCGTCTCAGCGAGGCAAAACTTCAAACCCGTTTATAGGCCATACGATGAGAACTGAGAGTGGTTCTATAGCAGAAGTGAGTCTCTTGCGTATATCTATAGATCTGCAAAATATGACATCAGTAACAAAAATGACACAATTTTCCAGCTATGCCGCCGGACTACGTGCGCTAGGAAGAGAAGGAATTGGTACTAGTATGATCATGCAATATTAGTTGATTGCACCATCAGTACATGATAGTTCTTGTGAACGGAGAGAAATGAGTGTTTATTTGAGGCGAGAAGTTGATACGAAGGAATCGTCATTAATAAGGAGATTAATTAATAAGGCAGGTGTTACGAGTCTTTTTGCATTGAAAGAACGAAAATATCTGAATATTATCGACGGATTTGTGTGGTTTGCGTGTGGTGTTCGCTAAAGGCTACGAGCAGTCTCACTTTCCGTTCAGGGATAGATAGTGAAGGAAAAGAAAAACAGGCGAGTGAGCGCGAAATCGATTGCGGCTCGACAGGCGCGTTAGCTTTCAAAGACGTGGGCGACTTTCGTCCCCGCTCGCTTGTTTACTTTTGCAAGGGGATTACCGGGTTAGCAAACTGGATTTAAACATCACGTCATGAGATATGCCTTGACGTGCCCCATACTCTGACGATCTGCTCGAGCTCGTGTTTATATTTTGATTCTACTGCTATGTTCACTGTTTGTATTTAAGGTCTAGGCACAACAGTAAATACTTCGTCGTCCCTGTGTGGACATGCTCAGTTGTGGACGAATCCATATTGACATTCAACGTTTGAGTGATTTTGCGTTTTTCAGCACAAATAAAGCGATAACAAAGATAAGCTGAGTCATCAGAGTTTAAACATTACGTCATCCAGTACCGCTATAGTCAAAATATTGTGTCACACAATCACACTTTTCGTCACGCCGGTTCGTAAAAAAAGAAGATCGCGCTAACATTTGTGAAACCTAGGGGTGGGGAGGGTCAGAATGGCCGGTTAAAATGCCCAATGGGCTTTCTTGTTATAAAATAGGTTAGAACTAGGGGGGGCTTTTACCCAAAACTACTTGGCCGGGGGGGGTGTTTACCCAAAACTACATCGTGGATCAAAGCTTTAAACATTGTATTTCAGTTTATAAACCCGGACGAGGCCCAACTCGCACCGTAAGCAAACATCTGGGCTCTGATTTGAGGAGAAGTCACGTGATGACGCCACGCGGGTAAGACTCCACTTTAAATTTTATCAATTTTCGGTATTTTGATAAATGACGACTGCCTAAGCTTGGTAGACGTTCTACATGAATCTAAGAACAAGGTCTAAGACCTTAAAAATGCCCAGTAAAGATGCCAATGCAGATTCAACTTCGATAAAGCTGGATAACGTCCTCGCCAAAATGGACGACCTACTCA
Organism: Siderastrea radians; assembly: GCA_964017195.1. NCBI lineage: Eukaryota > Metazoa > Cnidaria > Anthozoa > Scleractinia > Rhizangiidae > Siderastrea > Siderastrea radians. Next base: position 11,419,225 of record OZ024889.1, on the reverse strand, counting down.
AATCCAGGGACTTCCAGAAACAAAACTAAACAGTATCCTTGAGAAATTATCTAGTCTAGAGAGCTCCCAGGAAAAAACGGCCGCTGATGTCAATGCTCTGAAAGACAGTTCTAGTGCACTGGACGCACAAATGAGCGAAGTAAACAACGAACTGGCTCTCAAGACTACCCTAGACTTTCTCAAACGTCCTTCGCTTCTCATTTCCGGTTCCGGTGGTAGGCCCTCACGCAAAGGACTTTTATCACTTGCAGCGCGCCAAATCTGCAGGAGGAATTTTCCTCCTGTGGATCTTATCCAATCAGAAACAGTCTTACTGACGCGCCATCAATCAAACTGGCTCACGCCACATGAAACGTGAGTACGTGACCGAGCTGTTTTGATCAAACTTTATCGAGAGACTTCTTTTGATGGCTCCGTGTTCACGGTCTATTATACATGGCCTGAATTCAACTGCAAAGCCGAGTATAGTGACTATAGGAATCAAGTCTTCATCAAGTCTTCAATCACTTGCGACTTGTCTCAAGTCGAGTTAGATTTTTCGCACAAATCCGTAGAAAACAATATTCAACTCGCCGTTAATTTTAAATCTTAGCTTATGCTTAAGCTCATATATAAAGTTTAAGGATATTTTAGTTTTCGCAAACCCAAAACCTAAACTTTCAGGAGCGAAAAAAACAAACAAACAAACAAACAAACAAACAAAAAAAAAACACTAGAGTTAGATTAGAAGGGTAGAACTCAGCTTAGCAAAAATCTACATGATACGTAGTTTGTCGCTTGAAGTTGAAAAATTTGTTCACTTCTCATTTCCGATGGCGCTTCATGCTCTCGCACTTTGAAAAAAAAATTCTTGAGCTCGACCTGTGGACAAGGCTAAATTTGTCGTATTTAAAATAAGTTTGCTCTGATCATCGTAACATTTATGCTTTATTCATTTACAATTTCGATAGATTTTGTTGGAATCGCCGTGGAGTAAATAAAGTGCGTCGCTTCGATGTTGACACTTTTTCGGGTCGGGCCGTCGATTTGTTTTTCGTCTGACAGTTTAGTCAGACGCTTCACACACGTGAAACCAAGCTTTTCTCTTGTCTCTGACAAAATTTCCCTCAACTTAAAAACCCTCTTTGCGAGGGTTCGGTTTCGATCCGAGGAGTTTCGGCAAATATAATCTAGAAGCGATTCTCCGCTTGCGCTGCCAACACACGTCCGAGAAGAAGTTTCAAATTTAGAGAAGTCTTCGTCTTCTGCGAACCTGTCAAGAATCTTCTCATTAGCGCAAGGTTGTCGACTAATTCACTGCATTGTTGCCAAATATTTTCGGCAACAGCAACATGAACAAACGTTTTGATTGGAATACCTATAAACTTTCCGTTACGCGAAAAGTGTTTGACAGATCCGCCCACAAGACACACGACTGACACGGTACCAAAAATAGTTCCCGCCAAAATGACGTCACTTGATGCGATTTCCTGCAAGAGAAACAAGTCGAGCTCCCGCTCCCTCGCGCTCGGTTTTTTGGGGTTTCACGCTTCCGAAATCGCACTTCCAAAAAAAAAAACTCTGAGCTCGACTCGTGGGCAAGTCTAAAGGCTACCCGTGAAGAATTAGCATCAATTCACAAGAAGATGGAGGACCTGGAAAATAGATCTAAAAGAAACAACATCGTTATCTGGGGCCTCTAGGAAGGCGTAGAAGCTGCACATAACTCTTTTGAGTCTTTTCTGAAAGTAGAATTCTTCGAGAAACACATGCAACTTCAAAACATCGAAGTGATGAGGGCCCATCGAACGAATGTCAGCCAACGACCCACGGCCGAAAACCCTTCACCGGCCAGACCGATACATATTTATCTCCTAAGGTACTCTGATAAAGTTCAAATTCTTAAAGTCGCCGCAAGTGCGTTGAAGGATAACCTCTTCCTGGACAGTCAGATATTTATTCCTGATGACGTTTCAAAGAACGTCCGCAAAGAACGAGCAGAGCTTCGTAAGTCTCATCTCAAGGGGATTAGAGAAAGAGATGATGTTGAATTTGCTTTCATGGAAATTGAATACCGCGTTACTTGCGAACGAAGAATATAAAAACATGATAAATGATAAATTGCTGATTTGGCTTGAAGAAGCCAAGGATCTAAAAGACCATAGATCGATCAGTGACTGGATCAAATTTAATATAAGAACTGATTCTATCATTTTTTCAAAACGATTATCTAAAATTCGACAGAAACGCGAAGAAGAATTAACCTGCAAATATAAAGAACCATTAGCCGCCTTTCAAGATAATCCCTGCGACAATACGCGAACAACAATGGAAAGCTGTAAAAACGAACTTGAATCTATCGTATGATAAAAAAGTTGAAGGTATTATTTTTCGGGCAAGGGCACGATGGCATGAACACGGAGAAAAGAATAGTAAATATTTTTTAAATTTGGAAAAACGTAATCACATTAAAAAACACATTCGAAAATTGCACATTAGTGGAGTCATCTCTACTGATCCTCTCTCGATAATAAACTCACAGAAACAATTTTACACCAAGTTGTATAGCAGTTGCAAAACAAAGTTAGACACTCCAGAGGCGACAGCCTTTTTTGAAAATCCAAATCTACCAAAGCTGTCGAGTGAAGCGAGTTACGAATGTGAAGGAAGAATAACTATTGAGGAATGTCAAAACATTATTAAAACATTCCCATTAGGTAAGACTCCTGGGAATGATGGTTTGCCTATTGAATTTTACAATGTCTTTTGGCCTTCAATCGGTGAATTATTGGTTAAATGTTTTAATGAGCCTTATGAAAGAAAAGAAATGTCCAACTCGCAAAGACAAGGTGTTATCACACTTATTTGAAAAAAACTGGTAGAAATAGAACTTATCTTGAAAATTGGAGACCAATTTCACTTACTAATGTTGACGCCAAAATAGCATCTAAAGTAATAGCAACACGAATTGTTAAGATTTTACCAGAGATAATTCACAGCAACCAGACAGGATATGTTTCCGGCCGACACATAGGGGAGGCAGCTAGATCAATTCTAGACGTAATGGAGTACACCAAAACAGTCAATATTCCGGGCATTCTATTATTTATAGATTTCGAAAAAGCATTCGACAGTCTTTCATGGAATTTTATGTTTAAATGTCTAGAAACTTTCGGCTTTGGTCACAGTCTCATAAGGTGGGTTGAAACATTTTACAGTGATATATCCAGTTGTATAATAAACAACAGAACTTTCTCAGCAAATTTTGAGTTAGGGAGAGGTGTCAGGCAAGGAGACCCTCTATCGCCATATTTATTTGTAATCGCAATTGAGATTTTAGCTGCTGCAATTCGAACTAGTACCGATATTAAAGGTATCAAATTAGAATCAGAGGAATGGAAAATTGTTCAATATGCAGATCACCTTACTGCCTTTTTATCTGATTTACACTCCGTACGAAGCCTCTTTATTTTACTTGACCGATTTGAACAACTATCGGGATTAAAAGTTAATTATACCAAAACAGAAGCAATGTGGATTGGTTCGTGTCGTGACAATACCGAAACATCTCTATCTTTAAAATGGTGCAAAACTGTAAAAGCCCTTGGTGTGCACTTTAGTGAAGAGTCGCTCCAAAAGAACTTTTACGATAAGATTTCCGATATTAAAAAACAAATACATCTTTGGAGTTGGAGAGGTCTTTCTCTATCGGGCAAGGTATCCATTATTAAAAGTCTTCTTCTCCCCAAATTGATATACATATTTTCTATCCTCCCACCCCCCTCGGAATTTGTTGCGCTGATACAAACAATAATTTATAAATTCTTGTGGAAAGGGCCTGATAAAATAACAAGAAAAGCCGCAATTAATAGTTTCGACAATGGCGGGTTAAACCTTACTGATCTGGAGACTTCAATTAAATCTCTAAGATTAGCGTGTATTTCTAAAATTCTCAATTCTGAGTCACTTCCATGGAAAAGCTATCTTAGATATCTGCTCAAACCCTTCGGTGGATTTTTCTTTTTTCATTGCAACTATAACATTAATGATTATAATATCAAGTCGATTTTTTATTCAGAAATGCTGCAGTGGTGGTCTGAATTCCGCTCAAAATTTGCAACGGAAACTACATCTTTTGACTCTATAATTTGGAATAACTGCAATATAAGGATAGACGACAAACCGATCTATTATCAGAATTATGTGAATGCTAGTGTGATTCTTGTCAGTGATTTGATGTTTGCTCTGAATAATATTGATTCCTTTAACTCAGTGAAAGGCATGGGATTAAAAGATACAAATTACCTTACCTGGTCTGCAATTCGATGTTCTGTACCAAGGTATTTAAAGAATCTAAATGTCGATAGAAACGTTTTAAGAACACTGGAATTTAAATGTGGCGACAAAAGCTTTGATCCTACCTCGAGCAAGAGTAGAAACGTTTACGCCCTTCTCATTCAAGACAAAGCCAAACATTCTAGAGGTCTCTGTAAACTAATGTCAATCTTTAGCCTTAGTGAGGAAGTGACTTGCAAAGCATTTATATTAACAAAATCAGTTGCTGTTGAAACGTTTGCACAGTGCTTTCAGTTCAAGATTTTAAATGACATTTTGTTTTTAAATACCAGATTAGCAAAAATCGGGAAGATTTCTAGTGACCTATGTACGTTCTGTCAATCCTCTCAAGAAACATTAGAACATTTCTTTTACCAATGTCCTTATTCAACAGAATTTTGGTCCAGATTCGAAAACTTTTGGTTAACTATTACAAAAGAGCAAATAAAACTTTATTATAAAAACATTATATTTGGAATATTAGATGAGAAAACTAGTCTGCTCAATTACTTTATTATTTTAGGTAAACTTTATCTGTGGAATTGTCGTAAGAATTGTCGTAATCGAAACCCTCTTTTTTGCCATTTGAAGATATAGTCAAGAGAAAATACAAGACTGAAAAGCTTATAGCCTCTCAAAACAACTTGACCTTAAAAAAATTTCAGGCTAAATGGAACCCTCTCTTGAATAGTAATCAAGCTTCTTCTATCAAGGACTAAGTGCTGTCTGTAAGCTAACTCCTCCTGAATATTAATATAGAAAGTAATTGTGTAAAGTAGTGTAAGTTTCTCATGACAAGTAGTGTAACTATAATGTCTATAAGGTGATTAGAAAATTATATTGCAATTAGAGTATATTGTAAGTCTTTTAAGTATTAGCGTAAGCAGATTATCATATTGTAATTTGTATGGGTAATAATTATTACATAGTTTTAGAGTGATTAGAGTACCATACTGTAAGTAGAATATAATATTGTAAATTGTCTAAGTATTGTATTGTCATTAGTGTAGGCAGAGTCTCGTTAGTTGTGTAAGTGTTGTAATTATTGTATTGTGGAGTGGCGTAATGGGCAAAAGGACAAAAAAAAGGTCCTCTTTCTTGAATTTATCTATTAAAATTTATCCATATATGGTAAAAAATAAAGGGAAAAAAACATCTGGGCTCTAGGTTCGGTCTTAATTTAAATTAGGAGCAATACCGAAATGTTCTGAGAAAATAATACCGCGTGATAAAACTTAAGATCGAAATGAGATGATAGTTTTTGAGCTATTTTATCTACAAAATAGCCTCATAGTCGTCATGCAGCCTCAAATTTCTGGGAAGGTTGGTTCTTTGGTTCTTTGGTTGGTTGGTTGGTTGGGTGGACCATGTTCAGCATTCCCAAAGACTGTCGAATTTTCGCGAACAGCTAGCTTTCGGGGGCGGAACAAAAATGCAGTTTAGAACCAGGCATAACTAATCGATGACATCAATGACATCAATGAAATCAATGAGTAATCAATAGCTAATCGATAGGTAATCAGTTGATTAGTCATTGATTATTGCCGATGATCAATGAGTAATCGATGACTAATCGATAGGCCACATTGCATCGATTGCATTGATTAGTCATTCATTTCATTCATTACGCATCGATATCATTTCGTGGCTCAAAACCGTATTTGGCGAATAAGAACAAAATAAAAACAACTTATTAAATGTAAACAGATGTTTCCAGCTTTATTTTATCCAGCTTACAATTAAGCTTACAATGTGTTAAGCGTCAGAAGGCCTATTTTCATTTGTATTTTGTTCCCCCGTATTTCGTTGTCTTTTATTATTGAACCAAACCTTGACGGTTCCCCGTCAAGGTTGTTCAACTTAGCAAATTCTTCTATTACTCCTTGAGACGGGTATCTGCTTTCTTTAAACAGGGCCTCAAGGACCATTTTTTGCAGATACGAAAATTTGGTTCTTGTACTGATTTGTAGTTGATGAAGCCGCTCGTTTCCTTTTGTGAAGGTGTAATTTCGTCAACAGGAACGCCAGTTATAAAGAAAAATACGTCTAACATAGATAAAAAAAATCACCAATGAAAAAAGAAATGGTACAAGAAAGCAAGAAATGTGTCTTTTGTGCGCGGTATAATAGTCGATGGGTAATCGATGGGTCATCGATGAGTAATCAATAACATCAATAGGTAATCAATTACATCAATGAGTAATCGATGTCATCGATGAGTAATCGATAGGCCACAAAATGTTTGGGCTTCGATTAGTCATCGATTACTCATTGATCATCGCCAATAATCAATGACTAATCAACTGATTACCCATCGATTACTCATTGATTACCAATTGATGTCATTGATCATCGATTAGTTTTGCCTGGTTAGAACGAATGGAAAATTACGCTCCTAAAGTCACACGACGAATGTCCAGATTTCATTCGCCTGACGTTGGGTATTTATATATCAAATAGAAATGGCTGGCTTCCTCGTGGTAGACTTCTTTAGAAAACGAAACGTTGGCGCAAACCTGGTTTACACGTAAGCGGAAGCGAGTATTGTAAATAACCCGTGGGTTATCTCATATTTATGATGTTTGGTCTAGGAAATATTTGTCGGCTTCTTTTGATGAGAATAAGGACGAATTCTTTGTACGCATGCGTATGCGTGACTTTCGGCAGAAGTGAATGATGGTAAATAGATGGTAAATACCTTGAAGGTATTAAAAGAGCAGAATCCCGAATTTCGCACTGAAGCGAATTAATTGGCGCGACTGTTTGTGCAAAGTTTAAGCGAAAAGAGCAGCATGACAAGGAAGAAATCAAAACAATTATCAACTCCAATACGAAGAATAACACGCAACTGCTCAAGACTCGTTTCAAAGTTTATAGACAGAAAAATCGGTTATCATTTTTCAGATTACAAAAAACACATAAATTTACTCATTCCACGCTTCATTAAGTTTCTCCCTTTGTGTAACCCCAACTACAGCTGCCAAGTAGGCCAATAAAAAGTGCCGAAAAAGAACTTATGACAGTCTCCTGAGGGACTCGCCAACTTTGTCTCGTCACATGTTTGTACGTGACAAAACATCACTTTTCTAAACAAAACAGTGTCCTGAATCTCACGCTCAATCAACATAACACGTTCTTTACACGTGAAACCACCCACACCAAACATTATCACATGATTGCCTGCCCACGTGATAAAATTTTACTTTTTGACCAGAGGCTAAACTCTGAACTACTATCTATGTTTTAGCCAAAATATTATAACCTTGTATGTATTAGACGTCCTTCTTCAATATTTAACTTCCATTTCACCGCTAAACAACCAAACATACAATAAAGCTATTTATGAAGCAAAATTCGACCTTCACCTGGTCACATGTACTCCACGAGATAAAATTCACGTTGTTTACCACACAGGCGAACCCCTCCATTATTATCAAATTCCCTCATTTAAAATTCCGACGATTTGTTCCCCCATTTCCTCCTCTCTACATAACAAAACATCCCTCAATATTGTTCTCACCCAATTTTGCATCTTACTTTCGGGCTCCTGCTTTCACATCAAAACGCTCATCAAAACAAAATTTATTCCCTGAACACAACCACTGACTTTTGATCAAACACGCACGCAACAACCAACATACCTCCTTGGCTGACTCAAACATTGATCTTTGATCACCCTCAAATCTGGAAAAGCCCTGGAAACGAGGTTGCACAATATCAGACACAGCTCTATTTATCAACGTTACTCAAATAAACAACGTCGCAATAGTGAACCTTCGTACTCGCCCGTTCATTCAATAACCATTTCCTTACCTCTCATTGACAGCTACAAAATAGCACACGCACGCTTTGCGTGCCTATGTTTTTTTAATGTCAGCAAAATACAGCATTCAGAAGCGCTTGGTCTATAACCAGACCTCTCACGGTCAGATTATGAACCCGGTCACAAACTCGAATATTTTCGCGCCTTCCCGGAGAAAGCCGTGAGAATGGTTCTAGTGCCGACTGCGCAAACCGAAAATATCTCTGACAAAAGTATGGCGAACGAGCCGTTATCTACTACGAAGTGGTCTCCCTGAGAATTTCAAGGAATAATAATAATAATAATAATAATAATAATAATAATAATAATAATAATAATAATAACTTTATTAACGTGTCAAAACTGTAGTAGCTGAGGGGAAAAGTCCCCTCTACTAATTGTGGACACCTAACCTGCCTAACTGAAAACGTAATTAAAATATATAAAATGGAAAAAAATATTTATATACATTTAAAAAGCCTAATTACAACAATTAACTAAGCTAAAAAAAACTGTAAAATCTGTTTCTTCAACTATATTAAAATATAAAAATAAAAATTATGTTAAAAATAAAAATTATGTTATGTAATGTTGGCGGCCAGTCATTCTTGGCATAGGTTGCAGCCTCGACATTCACTGACATTTGGGGAAAAGCGGGTGTTTTTGGAACATGGTTCAATTTACGTCGACTGCTGTAACTAGTGGTTTCTTTCGTGGGATCGATGACTGTATGCACGTTTAAAGTAGCGTTAAGCAAAAATTATTTTGCACCAGTTAGAGGCAAGGAATTTTTGGGTATTTCGCATCCAACCTTTATTATTCTACAAACCATGAAAATCGTCGCGAAATGCCGAAGACGCAAGCCCGTTCGCTAACAGTTAGCTTGAGCATTTTTGAAGAACTAGACGAGCCGAAAATGGCATGTTAAGTCAAAGGATTGTCTATTGAACATGGTGGGTGTGTCATTTTGCTTGCTAGTGTGCAATTTAACTCGCTTTTGTGCCATTTTGCTCGCTAGCGTGTCATTTTGCACGGTTTCTTTGTTCTTACGAACTCGGCACACTTCTTTGTTCGACTCAAGCGGTTTTGTTTTCAGTGTACGTTCAAAACAAAAGCAAAATTTTAATTAGGCGTGCCAACTAACACACTGCTCGCACCCCTGCGTATCATTTCACTCACTGCCTGTTGTTTAGCGTGTCATTTTGATTTTAGCGTGCCCGTGCATTAACCTTTTTAACCCAAAATCCCGTGGAGGGTCACAAATAAGTTATTTCTGAAAAACATGGAAGTAACCGTCAGAAGCTATCCTTATCGAAGCTACAATTTTAAAAGTATATGAAATACTATAACTCATATGCAATGAAAATTTAAAAATGCGGAAAACAACTTATTTTCAAAACCTTTTTCAATAAATTCCGTCTCTTTAGGGAAAGCCTTCTATTACTAGGTACCCCAACAAAAAAGTGACCAATAATTACATTTAAAGGATTGTGCGTGATAATATATTTCTTTCTACCTCTTTATTTAACAGATAAGGATAGCTCTTTCCACGTGTACAATGTCATGAAGTTTAGTCGAAGTTTCCTGCTGAGTTCCATGCACAAGGACTGGTATATTTGCGAAGCTAGAAAAACCAGCAACCTCCATGACTCTACAAACGTGCAGTTAGACTTTTATAATGGCGACCCAGACGTCCTTGAACGATGCACCTTTTCGTTTCAACCCATACCGCAGTCCTACGACAAATTTATGAATTGCAAAAACGTAATTGGACCAGTTGTACAGACCTCGATAAGCGGACAGCCACTTCCTCACCCCCCTCACTTAGTTCCGGAAACGCCGCCGTCTGCATTTGCACAGCCTTCTTGTGTTCCCATATGCCCAGCGGGAACTGTAAAAGGAAGACAACGGGAACAAAACATGGTCCCCAGATTTCCTGTGGAGCCTTCCATCGCAAGTCCTGAAAGTATATTCATTGTTTGAAAAGAAGCGTTCCTTGGCCAAATTATTTGAAAATGAGCTTTCGGCACTCAGTTTGCGGCTTATTTTTAGATAATGTTTGTCAGAGAAGCCTTTTTTAAACAAGTTTTATCCTGCTTACAATTCACCTACTCTTCCTTATTGCTTACACCCACGTCCACCGAGGGGCCAAGAAAGTTTGGTCGTACATGTATTAAGTAACACGAAACTGTCAAATTATGATAACCCACCACAATGAAGAAGGAGCAATAATGATAAAAAAAAATACATGTACAGTAAGGCCGGGTCCATTTCAAAGCGTAATAACTCTGTAAATGGTTATTAAAATTTAGGAACTTCATGCAATTCGATTGGTTCTGTTAACAGGTGTTCGTTGGTCACATTGACAAGATGATTGGTTCAAAGAGGTTTTCAGATAAGAAAAAATGGCTGCCGTGTTTGTTTGCGCTAGAAAAAGGTGGTCGTAGGCGGACTTTCACTGTATGCAATTCTAGTGTTCTTCTGGCTAATGAAATGTATATAATAAAGATTGTTCCGTGGAATAGGTCGCAAAATACAACTATTTATTTTGAGCTGATGAAACACACAGTTCAGGAATGAAGGAAATAATCACCAAAGATAAAACTTTCTTCAAATTAACTTGTACCATGGTAAATAATATGAATGCCAGGGAGGGGAATGTGCACGTCAGAAGAATACGCATTCATGTTGATACAAGAGTTTAAAAAATAAATTTCTTTCTTGCGGGGTAATTCATATGCCAATTTCTGACATAATAATAAAAGGCATATAAAGGAAACCTATTCATAAATTTAAATTGATTTCCAAACAAATTTGCAAATTTCGTTCATAGTACTTCCATTAAAACTAATTAAAGTTCTCGAGTATGTTTGGAATTGATGGCTGGATGTTAATGTTTCATTCCTTACGAATCCTCTCTTCTCTCCTCTCAGAGAAGTGCGTCGCCTTAAACTTCATCAACAACTTTGGGTCTCCATTTAAACTCTACTCATCCCTCAAACACGTGGCTTATCTTGTCACTGAATCTGGTTTTAAACTTAAACTCATGATTGACCGACCGGAGCTGCACAGTCAGGTGACATTCCATGCTGAAGACCCAGATGGACAAAGAAAACTTCTTCTGAATGGAAAAGAAAGTATTTTAGAACCGGTCGTTTCTGGCTGCCCTGAGTTTAAGGATATTACAGTGATATCAGAACAAGGTATACTGAATGAATGGTTAAAACACAGGCTCGCCAAAATAAGCTATCCGCTCAAATCATGGGAGTAGAGAATTCGGAGTTATAGAATTGGCGAAAAGTTAACTTGCTTAAACGTAAAAAACTGTTTTTGTCAATTAAAATAATTTCCAGCCAGCCAAAGCGTTTTGATAATGGCAGACAGTTTCTCTCCTATCCTGTATCCACTTGTTCGGTAGAACCATTTCTGGCATTTTTTTTTTAAATTAACGCAGACCGCCGATGAACTAAATGGGAGGACTAAACAAGGACAATGCTATGGTCATGGGACATGAAATTATTTTAAAAACCCTTTATATTTCCGCAGGCAGTGGACCTCAAGCACCAACAGACAGATTGCCATCAAGCAGTTACATTTCTGCTGCACCTTCTAACTTTCTTACTCCTTCATCGCCTTATTCTCAACACTCTCCTCCTGCTGCGCCACTTCCACCTTCTCTTCCATCTCCTCCTTCTCCTCCTCCTCCTCCTCCTCCTCCTCCTCCCCCGTTTACCTCTCCACCATCGCCCTCTTCCTCCTTTCCTGTGGCCTTCTCTCCAGCTGCATCTCCTTCGTCGTCGATTTCGCAGCCAGGTCCGCAGACGATACCAGCAGGCTCAGCGTCTTCAGCTTCGGTCAAAGGGGCTTCACCTTCTCAAAGTGGTTAGTAATTTGAGTTGTTTTTCACCTAATGAAATTTTATTTCTTTGGTATAATCCCTGTTCCTTTTCAACAAAACGGATGGTCATTTGCTATCCTGAGCACGAACTCCAGGCTCTATTAGTTTTACCATGTGAGCACACTGAAGATGCCTGAGAGCCTCTTTTCTATGATCCTAACCAAAGTTAGTTTCCGTTAAATTGTGTAATGCAACATGGAACATTTTTATCGACTTTTTTAAATTTTCATTTAATATGTACTTAATTAAATATATTTCGTTCCACTCTCAGGAATTCGAAGCTGGCACTAATCAATGAGGGTGGAACATACAAAATTACCTACATTAGGGATTATTAGCTCCAAGCCTTAGGACTTGAAAACTGGAGGCCCCGGGCTCGATGTTTCAATCCTCGGCTACAAGAATATACAGAATACAATTTGTTAACAGTTTATAATTCGAGAATTAAAAAGGAAACACTTGCAATTCGTTGTTAGCAAAACAGTTATCCTTAAGGCTGCAAGAGTTAAAAAAAAACTTGGACAAAAGATGCGTTCTCAAACAGAGCAATCTCCTAAATTTAAAACCTTTTACGTCCTCTGGGAACTAACTCTGGTAATTGAAAAAGCCGCTACGATTGAAAGGCATGGCTATTAAAAATTCCTTATAGCTTACATACGTATTTCTTTCAAGAAAATGGTCCTGGATCCATTCATTATCACTATCACTTGTTCCCTAACAAGCCAACTGCTGACAATTTATCCGGTAAGTGATCAAGAATTGAATCTCTAGATTATTTGAATCTGCTCAAACTATCATAAATTTCTGCGTCTGTCTTATTTGTTTTTTTCTTGCAGCTTGTTCAAGGATCTGCTCAAAGTCCACCGTCTGCCCTCCATCCTGTCCATCGCAGTGTTGTGACCAAAGCCTTGGGGACAATGTTTACGAACTTATGTGATTCGATGTCTACGGTCAGGGAATATAGAACCAAAAACTGTGATCAAAATATAGGCATGAATGAAGTAAAGCTTGTGTTGCCAGGTATTCGCTCCACATGTAAAAGGGAAACCGTTACGTGCGATTGAATTAAACGCTTTCAATTTGTAGCATAATTCTTATATGTTTCTTTTTAAAATTTAGTCGCTTAGTTTTACTTTGTCCGGCAAAAGAATACCCAATGCAGGTCCTACAAGGCGAAAGAAGCTTTTTTCTCCCTTAAAAATGTTACGTTATTCTATTTTGTTAACGTCTGGATAACATTATAGGAATAATTAACAATTATTCTACGAGGGCGTGCTGGATATCGAATGATAGGTAACCAACGAGGCGCGTAGCGCCGAGTTGGTTATAATCATTTGATATCCAGCAAGCCCGAGTAGAATAATTGTTTTATTAAAAACTTAACAACTATTAAAAAAAAATCAAGAAAGAACGGGAAAAATGAGAAAAGAAATCTAAACGGAACAAGAATCGATCACATGACTGAACGAAAAAGGCGCCAAAACCTTGCGAAGTGTTGCAGCGTTTCATTGCAAAGCTGAATGAATCAATATGAAAACTGCTCGAAAGTGAACAAAGTAGCACACGTTTAGGAAAAAATCTTCCAATTATTGGCTCTGAAATATGGTACATGTTTGATTTTTCCTCAACATTGATGTAATCATCGTTCAAAGCGGATTGAAGCTGTACAATTTCACCATATAGCTTCTGGAGTTGAAACTGAACAAGTTTGTAATCCGGCTGTTCGCACAACGGAGCCATCATGTGCGTGTTTGATCGAACTGAAGACAGAACAAATTTGAACAGTTGAACTTGAAGAGGTAATTTCTATGCAGCTCAGAAGCAAGATTACTGTAGCGAGGAACATTAGAATACACCATCATAGTTTGTTAAACGCAAAGCGCAAAATGCAGTTGTTCTCAGTTTAGAGGTTGCGGACGGAATGGTAATAACAACATTCAAACAACTGGAAAAGCGATTCAACTCCGTTTACATGGCATCCGATTTCTATCTGAGCATTTTGGACCTGCTGGAACACAGAGCTACAACAAGTGCAGGTAAACCAGTGTCAATTTTGCGTGTTAAAGCCGAAAAACAATCTCGCCCTTCCTTCTTGGTAGTTTGCAGCTGTATTTTTTTGGTACTTGTTTAGGCTCGCCATGAATGCTCCTGCCCCATTTCACTATGTTTTATTTTATGTCTCGTCTTGATATTTTGAAGTGGAAATCCTTTCTGATAAAACTTACCGTTTGTTCAATTTCAATGATCGACGTGACGATCGATGAAAGAAATTATAATTGTAAACACAACGCTTAATGCTTAATTTTCTATTTCTGCACAGTTTCTTCAAACACTTTTGACTTGTGTTAGACGACGCTGTTGGTGATGCTTTGCGGTGACGCTGTTGGAATTTCTGGTTGATTTAAATTCGCTGCCAAGTGATTTTTCTCTTCCATTTTTATCGTCGGGTTGCTCGCGAGGAAAAAACTTTCAGCTCACTTTGTTGTTGAGTGTTCATTGACCATATTTGGTCGCAGCAGGTATATGAGCTGATAGCCTAGCTCCGTTGAGCCAATCAAAATGCTAGAAATCCAATATACCTAGTCCAGTTTTTAATAAAAGCTGTTAGTATGTACTAAACCAGTGGATTAAGTCTTTTTCGCACGCTCTGATTGGCTACTCAAACTCGGGATAGCATCTGCTATTCACCTCCCGGCAGTGTTCTGGATTTCGCGCTCGAGTTTTTTTCGTTTCTCAGAAAAAATAGCAGCATTTGATGCTGGCTATCCACTGGTTTGATATATACTAAAACAATTATTCACCTCAGGTGTCAGTAAACAGTGGGAGATTTTCCTTGGCCGCTTCGCGGCTCAACAAATATCCACTACTATTCCTCTCCACTTTGGTCAATAACTGTTGAATAACGAATGGTTCTCAATTGCAATTTACGCTGGAAATCTATATCATTTCTATAGTAGCTACCAAATAATACAACTTCTACAACACTACAACACTTAAGGGGCAGTGTAGCTAGTCGATTGTTTTGGGCGTGGGACTTGAATTCCGCCGAAAGTGCCCGGCTCTATGTTTTAATGCCAGGCGACATTAGCACACTATTTTACAATCATATCCCGAGGGTAAATAAATTACAATGTCTTTTTATGTTATTTTACTTTGTTATTCTATTTTTAACCTACTTTCCTTTCTCCTATACACAGACCGGCGTAAAACTGAAAGGCGCATATGTACCTGACAACAAACGGGGCAGGACTTAAATCTAAGACATTTGTCAAGAAAACATATCAAGCCGTGTTCAGGCTACCTTAATGCCTTCGTTACGAAAAGCTGGCGAAAATTCTTTTTCTTAAGAGTTCGAAGCTTCAGTGTATTTTCCTCGATTTATATATAAATGAATTCTTCGCTTGAATGCTACAGTCAAAAAACGTTGCGATTTATATAATTTTTTCTGCATTACCGCTGATTTTTTTATCCTGGTCTTTTGCTGTTTTTACTCACTCTACATCCTTTAGAAGTAAATATATACAGACTGTGCATTCTATTTCTACTGAATCCTTTCCTGTTATCATTGCCTTCCACGAGAATGCTGGCTCAATAAAGATCGCCAAATGTCTCATGGTACCACTTACAACGTCACGGGTGGTCTTTTGTTTGTTTTAGTTCATCGATCATCGACAATAGAAAACATCAATATTTATAGAAAAAATTGGCCTTCGTGGAGAGTGTTTCACTTTCGCGCCCTTATTGAGACCGCGGTTGAGATGTGGCGTTTTGCCACTTTTTATTTTCAGATAAGTGCCGTTGTTTTATTTTCCGTTTGCCAAAGCCATGGTTCCAGTACCACAAACCAAAATTGGCAAGGTAGGTAACATGATGTTACAGTACTTTCAAATAACAAGGAAAATCAACAGGACGCTATTTAATTAACCCGCACTCTTAACAATTTTATCGGTAGAATTGATTTCCTTGAAGAATTTTGGAAAAGACTCACGCCATATGTAGCGGAATGAATACCAAATTACGAATTAAAATTATTGATTCTTTTTACTAAGTTGAAATTTTTCTGAGCATCTCAAAACTGGCTCTTTTCTCATATTTAATCCATTCCTGTATTTTCTTTCGGACAACTCTTTGATTTTTGCATCTCAATCCACCTTTAACGATTATTTTCTTACATTTTTTTAATAGTAAAAACGATTAAGTGGACAAAATATTTTTTTTAGGATTTATGCAATGAATTTCACAAGTTTGGTAGTAATGTAATATGTGACTTCCACAAGTAAATCGCACCTGCAGATTGGATAAAATAACCTTAGTCCGACTGGTAATAAAAAAAAAATAACTGCTTTGGCGCGCTAAATGTGCCCTAACTGCGAGTCGTTGTTAATCATCAACTCCAGTTCCATTTTACAGGAACAGAAGAGCTATTTTCCTTAAAAATCGAAACGTCTTGGATTCACTGTCTGCCCTGCGGTTATCGTTTATTGGTCCTGCAGCGGGTTGCTAAGTAACAGGGTATATTCGCAGAGAGACTAGCTGCAGTAAAGGCGTTTGCAATAAAAGCTTATCAGCGTGTTTGATTGCCAATGAATTTAGAATAACGTACCCTAAATACAAACAAGAAAACCTGGGGTTTATCAATGACGGGACCTTACAAGCTGGAGTTATACAGTTCTGGGCATCTTTTTCCATTTGGTATCATAAATAAATTTTGCGTGATCCGCAGCAAAAATTTCATATCAAACCGTAGATGCTACAATTAAACCTTTGAATTCTGGGTCAACTCATTGCATTTTGCTATGTAGTGATAAATGGCATGCGTTTTATAAAATTGCGTTACTTGTGTATTTGCGTGACTACTTGTCGAAAGTTTATCTTGAGCTAAACGCCCTCGGTTAGTGGTTTCTCTTGTAAATCGCGTCTTATGTATTTCATTCACGACTAAGTTTGTTTTCACTGCTAGATGGTTTGATTCGACAAAATCAACTTAGTGTAGATGTTAGCGTTTATGGTCCCTCTTAATATGCCTAGATTTCAGATGCATGAATAAGCATATTCATGGTGAACACAATAACAGACAGATGTTTTAACTACACGGTCATAAAAAAATAAACTCTAGTTATACGTATAATTTATTTCCCTGTTTTATCCAGAAAAGGCTACAAAGCCTCAGGAAATCCAAGGTCCGAAATATGTGCCTCATTTGTCGGTTGCCAGAGTTTGTATAAGCCATCTTTTTGAGAATAAAGCTACATTCTGTCCTGAAAAAATTAATTCGTTCCTAATCGAGTCTTCTGGAGCTCTCCCATTTGTTTTCACCTTTTAAATGGTATTTTGACCCGTATAATGATCAGTGATCGACTAACAAACTCGTGTCCCCTAAAACCTCCAAGGAAAACCAACGTCAAAACATAAACCCTCTACCGTCCGTACCCCATAGAATGCCCTTAAGCAATCAGTCAATCAATCATGATGACCTTGAACAACCCACTTCGACCGAAATCTTGCAGAGCTATAAGACGGCGCCCTACGGGCCCGTCTACTTGTTTCGTGATATTTACCCCGTTAGCTAGCAAGATTTTTGTGGTGACGTAGCACGGGTTTTCTAGGGCGATGATATTTTAAGGAGGCGCTTTGACGGTCACGTTTTATTATTAGAGGCTGAGCGTATTTCCGTAAAAGAAAAAATGTGAACAGGTTATCACGGTCGGACAGTTTCACTAAAATGATATAACTAGGCACGCAAGGCGTGACTAAATAAACAAGTCACAAAAGCATCCGCGTTTGCTGTTACTTTTCTAGCAACAAAACTACTTGTTAATGATTAGTATTAGTTTTAAAAATTTATTTACTTATTTATTTTTATTTTTTGTAATTGCCTATGTTTATAAGCTTTTTAATGTTTGTAGAATGTTGTAAGCGCGTTGAGAATTGTAAACGCGCGCATAAGAACCTTTCTTTTTCTTCTTCTTCTTCTTCTTCTTCTTCTTATTATTATTATTATTATTATTATTATTATTATCAGAAATTAACGACCTTTAAGATTAATCTGAAGCTCGAAGGGGATAGGATGAAGACTATAGCTAGTTGCTATAAACTCCCGAATTAAATGATTTGATGTGATCGTTCAGTGTTCTGTGTTTTGTGTTTTGCTTTTCCAGAATAAAGCAAATGGAACACACCATTAATTAAAAGTTAAGTGACCGTTTAACATAAAGTTGATTTAAAAGAAGAAAAGAGACTGCAAAACATGTCATCCAGCATACAGCATACAGGCATGGTGACTACTTGAAAATTAGTTTATAAAAATAGATGGATTTTGCTTTTAGAAGAAAAGTTTGTTATTTACGCAGGCAAGAGGGAACATGATGTCGTTCGTCATAAGAGGACGTTTGGTAGTTCAGCTCCACCGTGTAACAGTAAGCATAAATCGTATTTTATTACTGCTGTGCTTTTTACTTTAGGCTAATCGCATTGTCCTAGAGCACCTAGAGATATAATTTGTCGTTTAGAAGTTAGTAGGTAGAAAGGTAACTCTTATTTGCGCCGATGTCCCACACGGCCGATGCCTGAATTCCGCTTTCTGTTATATGAAGCAGCTAAAAGTATTACTACTTTCTCGGAAAGGAATACAAGTCCATTGCCGAGTTAACCTCATCATTGCTTGGGAATAAAACTCCGTTTTGGTTTATGATCTTTCCTTATAGTTCGCTGGTAAAAATGTTTCATTTTCACAAAAATTTTTTGCCCGAGAGTTTTGCGAAAGAAGTTTGGAATTGGGCGCTCCATGACACAAATCGGAGATTAGGGGCTCCATTACTTCACTCCAGAGCTCCGTTTAGCCAGAATTACCATTTTTATCCAACCTTCAAGACTGTCTTCGGGTCTCGAGCTCCACAGCATAAATCTCTGGGCTCCAGGGCTCCAAAGACCCTATTTCCCTTTCTCTTTGGAACCATAACTGGAGAAAAAGACCTCAATAACTGAACGTAAGGTCAAAAGTTTGGACAAGCCCACCAGTTGGACATTAAGCCAGGGCAGCCCAAACTGAAACCTAACCCTTATTTTATTAAATGCATACATGTGACTTAATAGAGAAAGGGTTACGTTGACTTGCACTGTCATATTCATATTTGTGTAACAAAATGTCTCTCTTACACGAACAAAATGTAACGTCATAGTGATCTTTTTCTAACCTTTTGCTTAGTGACGAATGGTGTGTACTTGGAGAAATGGGAGAGAATAGATTATAAACGCATCAAATTTCTAATGGCGGATCCGCGCTATCCAAACCTACCAAGTTACACGATGTGCGTTCCCATATTTGAGCAGCCATCAAACTGGGGAGACTTCTTTGGTTCACGTTTGAGGACGTATTTTGTTCCACTTCGGAGTGGAGACCACTACTTTTACCTGTGTAAGAATTTAATAATTGATGTCACCGGCTGTCAGGGATATGACGTAAGGCATTTTATCGTATGGACAAGAGTGTTTTCGTGCAAAATAGACCACTCTTTAAGTTCATTATAAACCACAGCAAGTTATGGCTACTCGTTAACTTTACGTATGGAACATTCTTAATTAAAAAATTTGTTGTCCACAGGACGTATTTCACCACGACAAGTATATTCTGACTGGCATGTTTACAATTCTTACATTTCATTCTTTTTTGCTGTAATTTTAAGGCAAGTTTATTAATTAAAAGTAGCTTCACAACATTTATTATGTTGGGATTTTATTTTCTGAAATCATAGAGAAAAGATGTAGTAAAGATGCTAGCCCAAAGTAATAGCTACCAATCAAAATACGAGCGCGCTACAGGTTTAAATCCGATAATAATTGTTTAAGCGGGATAAGGCACCCACCCAGCCAGCGGAAGCTGAAAACCAGCAGTCTACTTATTTTAGCATATGACAGTTGACGGTCCGGTTTTAACCACTGATGAAAATAATGCAGGGCTTCCCGGATAGATTATCTTTAATTATAGTTCACCAAACTAAATTTTCTCCGAATCGGATTGGTTTAAATTGACCATGTGACGTAAAAATTTCAACCCGCGGAGAAGCACTTCCAGGCAAAAGGATCCATATGGAGAAAACACCTTGATGGAAAGAACTCGTGTGCAAACATCCTTCCATCATTTCTGTTTAGACCTTTTATGTTTATTAGTCATTTTTTATTTCAAACTTGTGCCAGAAAGATTAGCTCGGTGATCTGAACTCGAGATGTCAGTTTCAGTTAATTCTGTTCGAAAAAGAAAAGCTAGCAGGGAGAAAAAAACTGGGATCTGACAGTTTTTTCATTTGATTTTCCTAAAACTGACACACAAGCCCTCGAAGCTTCGCCTTTCAATCTGTGTTGGCAAACTTTCAGTCTAAATTACTTCGAAAAAACACTCCTTTGTTTAATTAAATAAAGGCTTGTGCGTTCATTTAGCCAATGAAGTTGCCAGTTTGCTAACAGCTTGTCGCTTATTTTATACTTTCGTTATTTCAGCTTCTAACGCTGGAAGCGAGCTCTACATTAGCACAAATGCTTCGGCTAACGGAAAAACTCTTATTTCTGAAGTTGATGGAGGCTTCCCTACTGATCAATACGAATATGATAGGTATGTAAGCTAATCTTCGAAACTACAACACTACAGAAATCAAACTTAGAAGATTTTTTGCCAGAGAGGCTTCCCTCCTTTACTATAGATGATTTGTTACACGGAAACTCTTGAAAATAAAACCTAGCTCTAATTGATATGTTATAAAACTGTAAAGCAACACGCACAGAAATGAATATAGGAAGCCCAAAAACATCGATGGTAAAAAACGCACAAAATAAGCACGTGATAGCATTCGACAAACATCACGTTAACTTTATAAATGTAATGGTGCATCAACGGCATGCCAGTTCACGATCGCGTAAAAATAAAAGCATTTGGTCAAAGTTTTAGCCCACTCATGAGAAACCCTAGCGGGATGTTATTTGGCGATAAAGCGGCAAATAGATGGTTATTTTCAAATTTACGCAATTTAGATTGTAAAATAATTCATTTATAATTTCTTTGCGAAACACTCCCAGTGGGATTCAGTGGTAAGGCACCCTCTCTTTTTTATTCTCATCAACGTTTTAGGTTCACAAATCAAAGATCCCTCCCAGTTTCTCTAAAGAAAGGTCAGTATTACTACATGGAGGCTATAATGAAAGACGATCATCAAAAAGACCACTTAGAAGCTGGTATGCAGACACCTGACGGAACATTTTACAGAGTGATACCCTCACAGTTCTTGTGGACTACGCTACCTCTTCCTTCCTGTAAGTATAACTGTCTAACCTGTATTAGGTTGCAGTTTACTTCTGATCTCGTTGAGCGTACCTTTTCTCTTGACAATTGTGATTTTAAAAACTCTATGAAAAATATCAATCCTCCATTAAACGCTCCAAATTTTTTCGACATAAAAGATGCATGGCATCTGGGGAAGTACTCTCTATCGTGGGCTATACAGGGAGGCTCCGCTGGGAAGGGGTACTTTTTTTGAGCACGCAGTATACTAAACTTGGTAGGGAGATTCATGGTGTTAGTGTTTTAAAGGATCTCCGAATCACACCTGTCAGTACAATTTCAAAAGGGTTGCAAGATTTTGGGAAAAACCACAACAAGGTCCGTTTGTTCGAAAGCCGATTAACGCTAACCCTGGGTTAACTGTTGCCAAAGGTTTCTGATTCTGTTGCTTAAAAACATTACCACAGCTAAGTTTACGTGACAATTTGAAAGCAGCCAAAGTCAAATTGTCAAGTGAAAATAATTTACAAGAATCGACGTCGTAAGTGAATTAACCCTGCTTTGAACAACCCGGCCCAGAAAAATACACTAAGGCTTAGAAACGTCGAGCGACTAAAAGTTTGCAGTGTCTATTGATTTTGAATTCTTTTTTAGGTATGAAGGGCACGACATCCTTGTACAAAACTTTGTTGGGCGGGAGATGGCACTGTATAAACGCTTTAGTTAACATTGACGCGTCCAAGAAAATCTTAGAGCAAACATATTTGGTCGACGACAAAACATTCATGTAACACAACACTGTTGGACCAACAAAATAGTTACTCTCTTTGATTCTCCTACTTACTTACTGCCTTACCTATGATATAGGCGAATGTAAAAACGGGTGTAGAAAAATATGGCCTCTTTAAGATCCAAGTCGTATATGTTGAACTTTTCACGTAATCATGACCCAAGAAAAATCATGTAAGTGCTTCAATTTTGCAGCACAAAATGCTACCTATCAAGCTATCTTACTCAAAGTAGCAGCGAAGGCTGGTGCAAAGGCTGGCTCATCCTTTGGAGCGAGGTGGGCAGTGAAAAGTGGAGCAAAAGCAGGAGCTAAAGCTGGTGCTATGGCAGGAATGCAGGCTGGAGCATCAGCAGGAGCTACTGCAGGCGAGAGAGCTGCCATTGCAATGACGACCAAAACCATAGTAGATGCACTAAACAGCCTCCATGGTGACAACTTGCATAAATTTAACATTATTCTAAAAAATGGAAGCGTCGTCGACGTGACTGGGCCTGGATTGGGAGGAAATGGTGCAGCTGGTGCTGCTGGTACGGGAGCTGCAGGTGCTGGGGGAGCCGGGGGTGGGGGTGCAGCTGGAGGCGCAGCTGGGGCAGGCGGTACAGCCGGAGCTGCAGGTAGTGCTGGTGGGGGAGGAGGAGGAGGTGGTGGTAGTGAAGGAGGAGGGGGAGGTGGAGGTGGAGGTGCATCAACAGGATTAGGGGCTTTAGGTACGGGTGCAGGAGCGGGGGTGGCGGCAGGTGCGGGAGCAGGAGTAGGTGCAGGTGCGGGTGCTGGGGCAGGTGCCGGAGTGAGTGTTGGTGGAAGTGCCAGCACAGGAGGAGGTGTAACTGGTGGATCAGTATCTGGTGTAGTTACCGGGACAGCAGGCGCAGCAGCAGGATCTTCAGCTGGGGTTAGTGGTTCAGCTGTAATGCCTATCGGTGGTGCCGGTTTTACAGCACAACGGGAAGTTACGTTTATACCCAAGGCAGGAGATGATCCACAAGCCGTTGCTAGGGCCTTAGTTTGGAAGGTTGGAGGGGCAAGTAAACGTAAGTTAGCAAAACTTCTGTTAAGTTGTTCATATTATATGATACGTTTCGTTCAAATTTTCAGCAGAACCTAGTTAAGACATGTTGACTGCTACATTTGTCCTTGTAAACTATAAGAAAACATCAATTCTTAAAATGCTCCCATCAGTATTTACGTGCATGTTGTCCCATAATGTACGAGGTATTAGTGTGGAACTTGCAGTAGCAATTGGAGAAAAATTCTAATACAAGTACACTAATGCAAATTAATCCATCAGTCTGAATGGCCAAGTTACTGAATGCTATTGGTGGAATAGTACTGTACGAGGAGCGAACATTTGTTTGTGGGCCTATGCTTTTTGTCGCCAATTATTGGGAGTTAAAACTCTAACCTGAGACAGCTGGCAAAGCTTAAAGGTTTCCAATATATACCTGGAAGCTCCAGGCTTATATCCAAAGAGTTAAATCACCCCAGGAGCAATCGCGGAAGAAGACTGGTTCGCTGCATTGAAGAAACTATTAATTCAAACAACATGACACATTGTTCAAACTTTAGCAGCGAAAGCTTTTAACTGCCTTTCATGCTAATGGTAATCAACTAAGCCGATCGATGTAAACTTGTATTAGGTAAACTTCTAAAACTTCTTGTAGCCAACTGTTTTGGAACAATGATTTCTTACAGTTTGTTGAATACTTTATGTTCAAGACTGCTGCTTCTGGCCCTGAACTTTTGTCGAATGCATCAATTTGTGTTTCTGTTTGTTGGCCTTTTACCGAAAAGAGGGTCATTTTGAAAAAAATCTCCCAAAAAGAGGGTCTTTTTTAAACTCTCGTATTGAAAAAATTTTCAACTTTGATAGATGAACAACGTGTGCACTAACAACCCCCCTCCCCCTTAAGCAATTCAACTGACGCGTATTTTGTGGCTTTCAAGAGGCTGTCTCCCTGAGAACGGTCTGGTCGATCTGGCTTGAAAAATTGATTTCGCTCATCTCGTGTGTGTTGAAAGACTTTCATGTACCTATACTAAAACCACAATCCGCTTGATCGGATCTTTTAAATTTTTGGAGTTTTGAGGGATTTTCGGTTCACCCGAGGGAACGCTTGTGAAGGCCCATATCGAGGCTGAAATTTTACCCAACTGTGAAGATCAATTTAAGAAGAGCTAACAACCCCTGTACAAAACAAACACCACCGCCAGTTATAATAAGTCTTTTTAATTCACTAAAGCGACTTTTGTGGCCTTTGAGTTTGAATTCAGCTATCCGTGAGACTTTAGCGACACCTCCATTGCACAGCTTAATCAAACACGCGAAGACCGACCAATTTCAAAGCGTATTTTTGAAAAAGTGAGGCGGCCTATTTCAACCAAACCAACACAGCTGAAAAGTAGGCACCATAGGAAATGTCATCACAGAAAAAAACCTCCCGGCCAGTACCTGATGAAATATATACATCTGCCGCCCAGACTTTGGCTTATTGCAGTGTATGAAGCAGATCTGGGTGATTACTTTGTACTTTCCGTTTCATATTAGTCGTACATCGAAGTTTTTTTCACGACGAAACGACACATCGAGTGTTGCGAACGTAACCGCCATGTTTAACTCTTTACGGCAACCGCTGACCAACTCAAAGAGTAGGCTCATTGCTCATGAGGGGACGTGGGATTTTGGCAGCAATGAGGCCGGCCGATGGGTTTGGGGGTGGCTAGTATATAGGTGGGTGGAGCAGGATGATATGATTTCAGGATTTAATTTTGTGAGGGAAGTCTTTGAATTTAGATTTGTTGAGCGTTAAACTTAACTAACTGGTAAAGCCTCTCCCAATCTCTGATATGTGGTGTCCTATAAACACTAGTACTTTTCTTTTTGAAGACTGCAGCAGATATTTGTTTCTAATCTTTTGAAACCCTGGCGAAATTTTATTTTGTATTTTGCAGGTTTTCGCACTTTTGAACACACAGCATTAGCATCATTTAATCAAGTTGCAATTAATGGTAGACTACCAATACTAAAAGTTTACTACACAAAAAAAAGAACATACATGAATGACAGTGGATATACACATTTCGCTGTCAACATGAGCCTTGTGTTTTGTGTTATTGTGCGTTGTTAAATCTAAAGCAAGTTAGGACACCTGTGGCTATATATAACCCCATCTACCACCCACTTCAAAATCCTAGTGGTTACTGTAGGAGTGTTGTTTGGTCTACCCTCGCAAAACTCAACGCTAGCCAGCAGCCACTTGCTGAAGCAAAAGTATTATAGGCTAGTAAGTCCCTAGCACAACTGTTGGCTTTTCAACATCATCCCTTCAACGAAATACTAGAGAATTTCTAAACATTTTTTCACAACCGATACTAAAGCAACCACTCTTTCCCATTAGAACGGACTTCAAGCGAATGGCGAAATTAAGTCGCCTTTCCTTTGCTTTTGATTTACTACGGTCCTTGATTCGCGAGAAAAAAAACTCACCGTACTATCTTATCCAAGTAAAACAAAAACCAATTGTAACTTCCTCGTATGCGTTTCTTACACTTGAAGCTTATTATATGCATTTGGTTAATTCTGTTGTTTGCGTCTGCTATGATTAGTCAGAGTGATTACTTTGGTCTTGGCTTTAAGACGCTCAGTTGAAAACCGTCCTACCACCTACCCAAACAACTCAATGAATCGTGCATATCACAAGCACTCCAAGCGCAGGACAACTCGTGAGAGCAAGTCGATTGCTTTGATTTTACGTTTCGTTAATTGAAAAAAAAGCTGGGCATTTTAAATTAACAAAGCAAACACCCGGCAAAGTGAAGCAAATCTTACGTCTGTGAAAATCAGATACAAAGCTTACTTCAAAAAACGTTTATGCGAGTTGGTCCAACGCATGACCATGACCAAAATGTGCGCCCATCCACGGTTCTGGGTGCATCGCACCTCACGACTTACTGTGCTTTTTCTGATTGGCACCTCCCTCCAAAACGTTTAAGCAGAAAACAGTCTAAAAAGCGACTGTTTAGTTTTTGCATTCTAATCTGATGTAAATGTAAGCGACAATTGTTGAATTAAAAGAATAATAAAACACAAACAGAAATTGGCGGTAAATTGCACGCGGAAGTTTTTATTTATAGTTTTTTTTAATTTTCTTTGGATGCATTTGGCTATAAGGTGAAGCAAATCATATTCGAAGACAAAGCGAATCAATGAGAAAAAATGAATGATTTTCTTACATTGAAAAAAAACAACATTGCAAAGCGCAAAAACGTTTGTCGAAATCATTAAAACATATGGACGAAGATGACAATATTTACTTTAACTAGATAATGTTTTTCCATTCACAGGAAAAAAAGTTATTCATCTGTCGAGGAAAATACCAAAAAAAGAACCGCACTGATTAAAAAAATTTGCAAAAATACTTGACCCTAGGGAACGACTACTCCAAGTAAATTCCAAATGTCCTGAGCCATCTCCAAATTAACCACATCTCTTCCTCGCACACGCTTCTTATCGCTGCTATGTTCACAATACTGGCATGTCACTTAGATCTCCTCAAAATTTTCCTAATATAAGGCAATGGTTGTAACATATCCACATGATAAGATTATTTGCGACTTCGTCGTTACAGTCTGTCAACCAAACAACACCACTTGCACCACACGAGACACCACAGTTTTTTCCATCTTTGCTTTTCAAGAAGCATCCTGATACTCGACCTGGCTGTTTTGAAGAGGTGCACGCAGGTGCAGGGCGGGGATCAGTCGTGAATAAAGTTAACTTGTGAAATTGACACGTGCATTAATCGAATAAAGAAGAAC
This sequence comes from Siderastrea radians, assembly GCA_964017195.1. NCBI lineage: Eukaryota > Metazoa > Cnidaria > Anthozoa > Scleractinia > Rhizangiidae > Siderastrea > Siderastrea radians. The sequence goes on along the minus strand of OZ024889.1, from coordinate 11,392,338 downwards.
AAACAAAGCTTCCTTTATGGAAAAAAGATGTCGAAAAAGTGGAAATGGTAAACACGCTTGGTTGTCTCATATCTACTCCAATTATTGACTCTCTTTGAATGTTAAAAGTATACACCCGTTTGAAAAAACGTCGGGTGAAAAGTATAAACGATGGACAATGCGACACTATGGGACTCTGGGAAGATGGCAGGGGCAAGTTTGTTACTAGGTGTCGTTTCTTAATATTCAAACTATTTTCTTTCCAAGAGTAAATTAAGGCATGTTGTGTTATTATAATGTGCACGTGTTCAAGAATAGAGGCAAGTTTTCATGCTTCCCAGAGCCCCATTGGGTCGCATCGTCAATGATTTATGCTTTTTACCGACGACGTTTTTTCAATTGGGTGTATACAACACTTTTCTTAGTATATATCTCGCAAATGCTGAGCTAAATCATGCGAGTGAACCAAAAGAACGTGATACGAGTGCCGAGTAAACGAAGCAATAAAGGAGTCTTTTGTGCAACAAGTTTTGTTCTATTGGATCGTTGTCGTTGATTTTTTTCATGAAACCTTCTTTGCTAACTACAATGACAGCAATTTCAGTTGCAGATGCAACTATAAACTACATTCAATGTTAGCCCCTAATAGTCCCACATATTCCGAAAGTCAAGATCTATCACCTCGCTCTCACCTCGCGAAAATGTAACCCGGCCGGTGAGCCAGCCCTACTCAAAGGCTAGTCAGCGGTTGCCGTAGAGAGGTAAACATGGCGGTTCTAGATGTGCATCCGTTTCGTCGTGAAAAAACTTCGATGTACGACTAATATGAAACGGAAAGTACAAAGTAATCACCTTGATCTGCTTTGTACACTACAATAAGCCAAAGTTTGGGCGGCAGAAGTTTTTTCCTCTTGTGGAACTTCGATAGCTAACAAGCTTTAATACCTGTGGAAAATGGACGCAGGAAGGTCGAGCTTTAGTCGTTCAAAAACACTTTATTTGCTTCCACTTGAACTATAAGACAATCAAATTGGTTCTTCCTTTATTTCTGATGGTTTTAGATCTGACTACGAGGAAATTTGACACCACGCTTCATGTTGACAAATCTCTAAAAATCGAGGCAGAACTTGGTGATCGTCGAAATTAAGCAAGTTCACGGAGTTATATATATTTCATCAGGTACTGGCCGCGAGGTTTTTTTCTGTGATGACATTTCCTATGGTGCCTACTTTTCAGCTGTGTTGGTTTGGTTGAAATAGGCTGCCTCACTTTTTCAAAAACCCGCTTTGAAATTGGTCGGTCTTCGCGTGTTTGATTAAGCTGTGCAATGGAGGTGTCGTTAAAGTCTCACGGCTAGCTGAATTGAAACTCAACGGTCACAAAAGTCGCTTTAGTGAATTAAAAAGACTTATTATAACTGGCGGTGGTGTTTGTTTTGTACAGGGTGTGTTAGTTCTTGTTAAATTGATCTTCAAAGTTGGGTAAAATTTCAGCCTCGATATGGGCCTTCACAAGCGTTCCCTCGGGTGAACCGAGGTACATTTTTTTTTTTATTTATTTGCAATCACACTACAACAATGACAACTACAACAACAAAATACAAAAAGAGAAAAAAAAAAGGAAAGCAAACAAGAAAAAGGGAGAGGCATATGAGAAGGTCTGTTGACAAAGTATCAAAAAGGAGAGATCGGTTTTAACTTGAAATCTCAATTTTCCATTGAATTTTTAATTTATTTATAAATTGAGAACATTCAGGATTTATATCACCACTTTTACAACTATATATGTACTTTCTTATTAGCAAGACGAGTAGATCTAGTTGGCGTCTAAGGTTGCCGTTTATAGAAGGAGAGGGGTAGTTCTGAAATAAAAATTGCTCAGTTGACAAATTTATAAACGTTCTATTGATTGCATTAAACCACGATAAAATTTCTTGATAAAATTTAACATTAATAGGACATTCTAAAAAGGTGTGTTCCAACGAGTCAGAATTTTTACACTGAGCGCAAATGTCATCATTTCTGATTTTGAATCTCTTGAGTTCTCTATTAGTTACTAAAATTCTATGAAGAAATTTAAAACCAAATTCTCTTAACTTGTTGTCCGCGGTCGTTTGGTAGATTGTGTTAAATATCTGTTTCCAACCATGAGCAAAGTTGGGAAAAAGTCTGGTCCAACTTTTCACAGCGGTAGGTTCTTTCATATTGTTTTCCTGAAATAAATTGTAATAGTCTTTGCACCTCAGTTTGGTTAAATAGAGTGCTTTATTTTCGGACAGATAGAATACGTCCCTTTGATTAAGTATATTCCTATTGGTTACGGCAGTTTCCTGAGCATTTTTCTTCAAGTAACTTGGGATCGCAGCAATAAGTTGAAAATATTGAAAGAAGTTCAGGTGTACATTATATTTGCGTTGTACAATTTCAAGAGACAGAAACTTGCCGTTTTTATCAAGTAAATCATGTACAAAACAGATTCCTTGTTCAGACAGATGTGCCCAAAATATAGACTTATTCTCTATTGTAATTTCTTTATTGTTCCAAAGAATGAATACGCTTTTATAAATGTCAGGATGACCAGCACGCAACTCCTTAAAATAATCTAACATTTCCCTATAATAAAGAGGTAAGCTTTCATCTAGCTTTTTAGAATCGTAATTGCATTTAAGTAGGAAGGATAATCTTCCATACCTGTTAAAAAAAACATTTAGAATTGCCTGCCAGGATTCATTTGTACAGTTTAAAAACCTGCCTAGCCAGCTCAAGCGCAATGATTTTATCACTGTGTGAAAGTTTGGAAAATTCAGTCCACCGTGGGAGAGAGATTGATATAAAACTGATCGTTTTACTTTATCTTTTTTGTTTTTCCACAAGAATTTCACTATTTTTGCTTACACTGTCTTAATAACCATTTCAGGAACACAAAGCATAGAGGCCGCATAAACTAATTTTGATATGCCTAGGGTCTTAACTAACATTGTGCGACCAAATAGAGTTAAGTCTCTCGTTTGCCACATATTTAGCTTAGTGTCCATCTTGTAAATTTTGACAAAAAAGTTCAAATTATTGTTCTTATCGCGATCGTATGATAAATTGACTCCTAGTGATTTGACTGGTTCATGATAAGATTCAAAGCCGAAGGGTTTGGTTTTATTGTTTTTAGCTGAGCCAATCCACATTGCTTTTGTTTTCTTCTTATTTAATTGAAGACCAGAGATAGCATTAAATTCACTTATAACCTTCATATTTTCTTTAAGTGCGTCTACATCCCTACAGATGAGAGTTGTGTCGTCCGCAAATTGACTAATTTTAGCTTCTACTGATTGCGGTAGTTTAATTCCTCGGCAACCTGTTGACTGTCTGATCTTTTGGGCTAGGATTTCTACGCCTAAAACGAATAATAAAGGACTCAGTGGACAACCTTGCCGAACGCCTCTTGAAACTTTAAAATAATTGGTCATGTAACCTCCGTTTATAACCGCGCTTTCTACGTCGCTATAGAGTATGGAGACCCATTTTCTAATAACCTGTCCAAAGTTGAAGTGTCTAAGCACGTTTTGTATAAAGGGCCATTCTATTGTATCAAAAGCTTTTTCAAAGTCAATAATAGCAGGATTCCTGGTATTTTTTTAACATCCGTATATTCCAGTAGGTTATTTAACAATCTCACATTTTGCCCAATAAATCTTCCCTTGATAAAACCTGTTTGGTCGGAATGAATCAATTTCGGTAATACTGATTCAATTCTTTTAGCAATTACCTTGGCTAGAATCTTGTAGTCTACATTAAGCAGAGTAATTGGGCGCCAATTAGATAAAGTAGTCAAATTATTTTCATCTTTTGGAATCAATGAGAAAATTCCTCGTCTTTGTGATACAGACAACGTTCCATTCTCAAACCCTGCATTAAAAGATTCTAAAAGCGCATTACCTAAAAGGTCAAAGAAAGCTTCATAGAACTCTTTTGTGAAGCCATCATCACCAGGAGATTTGTTATTTTGGAAGCCTTTTAGAGCATTTCGCACCTCATCAATGCTGATCTCATCTTCTAGTTCTTGGTTTTCATGCTCTTGAAGTTGGGTAAAATCCAAATTTTCTACAAAACTTTCGAATCTTTGTTGTAAATCATTTTCTTCAATTTTTGATTTGTAGAACTGGCCATAATGATTTTCTATTTCTTTGTTTACTTGTTTGAAATCTGACAAGAATTTTCCTTCCCCGATTTGTAACTGTGAGACAATCTTTTTTTCATAATTCCTTCTCTCGAGATTAAAGAAAAATTTCGTTGGCTTTTCTCCATTTTCAATCCATCTAGCTTTGGATCTGAAAATTGCTCCACTACCTTTTTCTTCATAAATTTCCTGTAATTCTTTCTTTAATTTTTCATATTCCAATAAGATGTTTTGTTCCAGGCAGACGTCATTACAAATTTTTGAGTCCAATTCTTCTATTCTACTTTGAATGATACTTTCACGCATTTTTGATTGATTACTTTTCCCTTTCGAATAACGTATCGTTTCCGATCTTATTTCCATCTTTATTAATTCCCAGAGTAATTGTTTATTGTTAACTTCAGCGTATTTCTGCAGGATACAAGGATAATAATCTTTTATTAATTGTAGATAAGACTCATCTTGAAGAAGTGTGTTATTCAATTTCCATAATCCAGGTCCGCGCTTAAACTCTTCATTCAAATTCATGCTTAAAAAGACTGCTTTATGGTCAGGTGCAATTGATGCTCACGTTTCCACTTTTGTAATATCCGGTTCAAATTTACCACTTATTAAGAAAAAGTCTATGCGTGATTTTAGTTTCAAGGGTTTTGATTCATATGTGTACGATTTATTTTTGGGGTGCAGTTTACGATATATATCAACCAAATTGGCCTCTTTTATGAAATGAACTAGCGAATTCCTATAATTAGTTTCTTTCCAAGTCAGTCCACCTTGCTTATCTAATGAGCTAAACGTTGTATTCCAATCACCTGCGATTATTAGACTCGATGTATTAGTCAAAGATATAATTTTCTTGCTAAAAGAATTTATGAAGTCGATTTGCTCACGGGGGTCTGTGGGGGCATATACATTAACAACATTTAAGTTGATTTCCCCCGGTGCTTTTAAACAAAATATTATAAATCTACCATTTACATTGAGTTCCACTATTTCTACGTGAAGTGGAGAGTTTGGTTTTATGAGAACACACACTCCCTTGGAATGGTTTGAACCATGCGAGTAGAAAATTTGGCCACCCCATTCCGCCGCCCAAATCTTCTCGTCTTTAGAATTTGAGAACGTTTCTTGGAGAAGATAAGCGTTAGCCTTTTGATTTTTTAAATATGAGAATATTGACCTCCTCTTTTCTTCATTTCTTAAACCTCTCACATTAAACGACATGAAGGTACATGAAAGTCTTTCAACACACACGAAATGAGCGAAATCTATTTTTCAAGCCAGATCTACCAGACCGCTCTTAGGGAGATAGCCTCTTAAATTCTGAGTGCAAGTTGTTCGGGCTGTGCCCTTATCAGCAATCACGGAAATATCAAGCTCATAATTCAAATGTTATTAATTATTTCATGATGGATATATTTTTTCTGTTCACAGTCGTAGACAAAGCATTATACACGGTCCATTCCTATGACATACCATACCAACAGGAAAACAGCACCCTTAACTATTGTTGGCAAGCACATAATGGTGATGTAGCTTTAAGGTCCTTTTGCCAAGTATTTCAAGTTCATATCCCAGGACTGTACAAAGGAGCTGCAAAAAGGGACAAAACAGTGTCATTTGAGTCTGTTTGTCTGCCAGGATTCTTCGTTCGACAGAAAAACTACCACTTCATTCTTCAGAAAAGAGATGGGACAGAACTTTTTGGTGAGTCTAGTCTGAAAATTTCAGCTATTTTGGGAAGTAGTTATTGGTAACGAGGTAATGTTATCAATTACTACTAGAAGCCATTCATAATGGGAGCTGTTAAAATTTTCGACTTGTTTTATTCAATTATTTGCAAATTCTTAAGTTGCTTCATGACTGCGATACTCTTTCTCTTTAATTTTTTCGCGCAGTTCACTGACATGAATTCAATTCATGATCATACACACATCCTGGATAGTTCTACTGAAGTCGGAAGTTTTGTGTACATTATGTGTACTCATTTTCCGCGTTGGTGGTCAAAGAAAAGTCTCTTTTGGTTTAAGTCGCCTAAGTGAGTCAGCTACCTTCATCAGCTCGGCTGCTTTCGGAATCTAGAAAGAGTTGTTAAGTTTTGTTGTCACTTCACTGAATATTTCCTATGTTTGAAGGATTTGAACCTTAAGAACTCTACGGTAGCAATTTAAGAAAATCAATATCCCTTTGACCCCCCTCAAAAAATCTTTTACTTGTCAGAAAATCTTTTGTTGGCCTAAAGAAGGCACTTTAAAAGCCTAGATTTAAAAGTTTTGCACATTTCAATGTCTGATTTTTATTGGATAACTCACTCCTGCAGACAAGGACAGCTCTTTCACTGTTTACTCTGTGATGAAGTTTACCCGAAACCTTCTGCTGCAAAGTATGCACAAGGACTGGTACATCTGCCAGGAAAGGATGAAGTCCATCCATGACAAGACCGACATTAAGTTGGACTTTTACAACGGCGAACCGGACGTTCTCAATCGCTGCACGTTCCTGTTTCATCCGATAGCGCAAAACGAGGATAAATACAAAATGTGCAAAAACGTGATAGGACCAGTTAAGCATCCCCAAATAGTCGGGCAACCTGTTCCCCATCCTCCCCACTTAGTTCCTGAAACGACACCGTCCCCCGCCCTGCCTTCTTGCATACCCGTATGTCCGGCAGGAACGGTGGGAGGAACACCAGGAGAGCCGACGATCGTTGGACCCTCCGTTCCCATAATCCCTGGACCAACCGGGAGTGCAGGAGTTTCTGGGGAGCCTTCAGTCGCTACAGCTGCGAGTAGGTGGCCTGTTTTATATTTGTAAATTTAAAAGCTCAATAGCCACAAAACCTTGCAAAGCTGATCCCTTCGACAGAAATAAATGAACCAATTAAAAAATAAGTAGTGAACTCTTTGTTTCCTCTGCAGTAAGAATCAGCTTCCCGCTTATGTTTTTCTATCTCGTAATGATTATTATTTTTTTTTTTTCGTCTGTTCCTGGGCTAGGTTGCATAATAAAACCCGTAACATGTACCTTTTGTTGGTGTTACATAAACAGACTTAAGTGACTACTTAAGAAGGACACTTAGGTATTGGATCTTAAGACTATCTAAGTGACCACTTAACTGCCGTTTATGTAATAGAATAATTCTGGGTGTGGCAAGTGCTGGAATTATTTATATATGTCTATACATAGGCATTGAGTTTTTTTTTTTTTAATCGAAGCATTGAGTCCGTATCAGTTAGTTCTGATATTTCTTTCCTATAGAGATGTGCGTGGCGTTGAACTTTGTCAACAACTTTGGGTCTCCATTTAAACTCTATTCGTCTCTTAAACACGAGAGATATCTTGTAACTGGATCTGGTTTTAAACTCAAACTCCTGATAGACCGACCGGAGCTGCACAGTCACGTGATCTTCCATGCTGAGGATCCCACGGGAAAAATTAAAATCCTTCTGAATGGAAAGTCGAGTATTTCAGAACCGACGGTTTCTGGCTGTCCAGAATTTTTGACGGTATCTGTGTCGTCAGGCAAAGGTAAGGTTAATGGGAATCATTCATTTCAGTCAGGAAAAAAAAAGAATGACCAAAAAACAACTAAGCGACCAGTTTTATGTGTTCTACTGTCATTGCCATTGAAGATACGTAGGTAATAGTGATGTTAGTTGGATGACATGACATTTGTGATGTTGGCTTGGAGTAGTTAGCTTCCAGGGTTAACTTGGAAAGGAGGCTACTTTACTGTTTTATATGCATGGTAAGCCCATGCCAAGACGACAGTTGTTGAAAAGAGAAATATGCATCTTTATAATTAAAAACGAGCCTTTAATTAAAATATACCTGTTCAAAACCCTGGAGGAACATTAACCCTGAGGATCCAGCTGTTCACAAGACAATTAACGCTAATGTATAATTAAACGTTGGGCAATTATTTTTCCCTCGTAAAGGGCAGCCCTTCAGTTTTATTCATTTGCTCTACACAGTGAAAACCCGTGAATACGACTTATTCACCAGCTGGTCGCAAAAACTGACGAACTTGCGAACTGGTTGATCAGATAATATTACTTTTGGTTTCTGCCAAAAAAATCTGGTGGTACAAAGGGGTGGCTGTTAACAGAAGAGTTTCGTTTCACTTCAATTGAATTGTCTTTGCCTTACCAGGACTCGCTCCAGAAGCTCCTTCCAGTGGTGTATCTGGGGCTGTGGCTCCCCCTTCACCTTCAGCTCCAGCTTCGCCTGCCTTGTTTCCACCTGCCTCACCTACTGCACCTCCTGCTGAACCTCTCTACGGTGCCCATCCACCTCACCCTCCTCCCTCTTATGAACCTCCAGCTCCTCCTACTTCTGCACCCTCACCACCTCTACCAGCTGCAGCACCATCAGGTCCAGCTGCGGCCTCTGTAACTCCACGGCCACCGATCTCCGGAAAGCCCACATCTACGACCCATGGAGGTAAGCGTTAATATCACTACAGAGCCGTTACGAGGCACACGGCTTCAGAAAGTTGACTCACAATCTGGTATCCCAGACTGGTATCACAACCCACGTAATCAGGATGAGGGATATGGTTGTGAATAAGGGACCTTGAACAGCAAGAAAGTTGACATCGCGGACGTTACGGATGGCAACCGGAAGACTAGTGTTTCGTTCCTTTGGCACGCTTCTAGATTACGCCTTAAATAGGAAAGCGCTTTTCTCTAACATTTAAGGCTGTCAGGCTAACGCCAGTAAATATAGTAGTGAAAAATTTGTTTCTCAGTCCCCATCCGTGTTATCAACGTTCCCTTTACTTAACGACAATATTGTATAGGATTAGGGAAGAATTTGAGCATCGAAGTGAGATCGTTGATATATAAAATAGTTACGATTTTCTCATAGGGAAATTAACTACCGTTGTACCTGACGATATCACACAAGTCGCGAATAAATAATTATTGACGATAGATATTTCATACTTTACTGTTATCAATGGGGGCCCGGTCCCATGGTATTTTTGAACCATGGTTCTTTCTCTGTGAAAATTTTGGTCGTTGGTCGGGACGTCAATCGTATACCAACAGATCCCATAGGCCTAGCAGCTTGAGACACAAGGCCAAAGCATTCTCTGGCGACCCTGATAATTGCAGATCTCTTGGCGTATGTACTGGAATATCAAGATAAGTAAAGGAAGGTAACGTCGTTGCAAGATGACAACCCCTCACAGTCTCAAATGTTCCCAAGTTGAGTAAGCTAAAGTTAAGGTCAAAGAAAAGATACCAATTTTCATTTTGCAAGACAACCACAGGAAAGTAATAGTGTAAGATAAACCATTTCCGCACGTGTGGTATTAACGGGGTATTAAGTGTTTTTTTTTATCAACCTAAACTATTGACCCCTTTTCCATTCTCAATGTAGAAACGTCTTGTGAACAATATTTTGCAATTAAAAATATGTCAATGTCAAGAGAGATAAAGCTAATTTTAAAGTAATACTGAGTTACTACATGGCTCTCAAGTATAGCATAAGGTCTTTCGTACTATGCGTTATTTTTTTCCCCTTAACAGATCATAAAGCAGTTCATTATCACTACCATTACCATGGTCACAAACCACCAGCAACGACTTCCGGTAAGATTAAAGGGTTCTAAAACTATAAATTCTTATTGAATCATTGACAGCGAATTTTTGCAATTTTAAAGATTTTGCGACTTCTTGGTGAGCTTCAGCTGGCTGTGTTCCAACAAGAAACACCGGTACAGGAGGCGCCAAACATTATGCATAATTTCCTTATTCAATAAAAAGAAATTTACATGCCTTATGTTTTAACTATTATTTACGTTTTTTTTTGTTAAAGGTAGGATCTTTATATACATATGTTATGTGTGTCAACTTGACGCGTTTCCCTTACGATTATTTACAGAATGTCCCATTATCTGCGCAGAATCAGAAGATTGCCATCCTTCCTGTCCACCAACCTGCTGTAAACGAGACTCAGCTGAAAAGGATGACGAAAAAATTTCGGTGGCATGAAACAGGATATAGCTTCCTATTCGAAACAGTTAAATTACCAGCCTTCCCACTTATCTCATGCAAGGAAGGAAAAAATTACACAGCGTAAACTAAATAAAACCACGGTGGTTGAATAACGATAAATCAAATAAACCATCTTGTAGACTCACATTGTATTTAAGCAGGATAACTAAATCGACGTAAAGCGACCATTTCAATACCTTGCTGAGTGGCCTATCAGGGAGGTCTTGCCGAATTTCTTCGATATTATTTACTTATAAACTAAAATTTGAAATTAGTTAAGCCGAGTTAAGCCACTTGTCAATTGCTGCATATCAATGCAAGAATTAGGGTTCGAAACATATTTACATATAAATGGTTTTGCACTAGCTCTCACTTTGAAAAACAGGTCTTAGAGGTAAATTATGAACGCCTTGTTTTCGACAGGCTTCTTTGGCACTCATTTCTCGCACGTTATTTGCCTTTGTTGTACTCTCCAACAGTGACTCTGATTGGCTTTAGATATCTTTGCCCAAAAACAAAGACAATTACGTCGCAACCATGTACTTAGATTTTTTAAACATGCATATAATCACATTTTGTTTTGTGTTGTTTTTGTCAAAAATAGAGTGCGTGGACTACCTGGTTTTTACTAGTCTACGATGAATTTTAGCCAGTTACCACAAAATTTGGTTGTTACGCGCTTTCCACATTTACGGAAAAGACGAAGAACCAGTAGAATCAAACGCCTTTCACGGTGTGGCATTGTAAAACTAGAGTAAGGGAAATTATTCGTTCTTAATCGTTCTTAGGTAGTTTTACCTACCTACCTTCTTCGTGTCTGAAACAAAGGGTTACGTTATGTACTGCTCGTATAAAGTGCAGGTAGGTATATAAATAGATTACACTTATTGCACTAAGTACCTTTATACTTCACATATAAAATAATAAAAACAAGTTTAAAAAAAGGAGCACAAAAATGTGATGTCAACTTTCTTTCTTTTTCTTCATATTTATGTCAGATACCTCGCCTCACTAACTTCTTTAATGATAACTTCTTGGGCAAAACTTAAATTCTTGTTCTTTAGTCTCTCTTCTGGCTGCAAGAACTAATACGAACACTTATTCGCTCGAATCTTTCAATTCAGTCCAGAAACGTTCCCTCGTAAACTGCCCTTTCTTGGTCATTTTGCAGCATAAAGATTCAATATCGAAGATGTGATTTCAGAGGAAAAACTGGACGCCTGAACATGCAATTTCTGACAATTGACAGACCTGGGAGCGAATTAGTCAGAACGTATTATTCTGACACAGCGATGGAGAGGCTCGGGTATTGCCATGTGACCTTCGCGACTATTTAGATTTTTGACATAGACGTTTCGTCATTCGACGTCAATCGCGGAGCTTCTATCGATTACGTCGTCTTCTTTCGTTCGCTTCCAGGTGGCGATTTCTTGAGCAAAAAACCTGAAGAGCTCTATTATGTTGCATAAAGAGAGTGACTTTATTCATTGTAACAATCTGCTTATTAAGGAAACGCCAGCGACGGGTAATAAAATGAAAATAAATCCAGGAAACGACACCGAAAATATCTACCGTCCATCTTGTTTCAAGTGTATTATCGTGGCCGAAACAACACATTACCTGCTTAATCGTACCGGATATTTAAACCGGGAATGAGTAACCAAGTGACCAGCAAGTTGATTGCTCTGCAAACCGCTCAAGTAAAATAATTCACTATCAGAGTATAGTTTTGATTTTGTTGCATCTTATCATTCACTCTACGGGTCGTATGACATCATAAGTACGTATATTTATACCTTTTGTGCTGCGATTTTTTGCAGGACAATTATCACCGATTCACAAAAAAGTCGGAACTCTACCTCCTTTCCCCGAGTTTAATAGATTATTCTTTTTAATGCGCGGTTGGGACTGGTACTAGCTGCGCACGCGATTTGTGACATTCTGATGTTCATCCTCATACATTTCACTAATCAAGCGGCACAAAACATTGAAAGTAACTTATGACAAAATACTATCTACAAAAATTCCTCAGCAACAGCGCCAGATTTGTAGTTAAGGGTCTCCCCCCTTAAACATCAGGTACGTCGTAATCACGCCTTCTGCAGTAAGGCTGGTTTGGAGCAAGACAGGTATGAATAAAGCAATAGTTTAATACCCAAACGGAAGGCCACCACTCAGCTCTTAGAACGCCCCACAGGATTGCCTGAGAAAACAATAAACCAGGGATTAACAAACAACAGAAACAATGGCGCCTAACCCTGAAAACGGCAGAGGTGAGTGATAACAACAAGGTCCAATGAAAAAAAAACTGTGTGATACCCGAAAAATGAACACTTTTTTATTCTGTTTTACTCTTTTTAGGTGGCGCCTGGGACGGAACCTGATCGCATGCCATCCCTCCGCCTAATTTTCCACTCGCTGTAATTTGTTTAATCGAATCTACAACAAAAGGCTTAATTAGGATTGGTTCTCCACTCGCCTATTTGATACGTAATTGGAGGGTGATCACGTGGGTGTCCAATTACAGCTGTAACTGGACAACTACGCTGCGCGCGCGTCAATCAGTTGCACTGAAGTTGGTTCTTTTTACAGCTGTTTTTCCACTTCTTGCAAAACTGATCATTTTAAAATATATCCCGAAGAGCACGTAGATTTTCTAATCTCGCATTTTGTCATAGATACGATTAATTGGTAACCTGACTTCGTGTTGCACAATTCAGGAGTAGTCGCGCTTTTACGTTAACTTTGAAATGTATCCCGTTTAAAATGTTACGCCGTTGCTTGTACAAATTCAAACCGCAATTGTAAACGAACTCACAACTGACGATGATCGTTAAACGATCGAAACATGTCTTATGTCAAACTGAAAGTAGTTGTTCATTTTTTAAAAATTTTATAATGATTTAAAATTACTCGCCCGATTAACTCCCTAAAATGCACTCCACTCCGTCCAATTACCATTACTAATCTTTCTTTTAATTAACTTTCCCTTGCGTACATTTTACTTACATATCATAATTTTTTCTTGCCGATAACTGGGCTAACACGGTGTCCAGTACTTACTTTACGGTGAAGCATGGTCATTTGATTAACTATACGTGGGCCAATTCTTCTCAATTGCCGATTTACCAAGTTAGGGCTAAGCATATGTGAAATTTGTTTGTGAAAGATACTACTCTTCCATTATTCCTGGGAAAATCAGCAATTTGGCGACAGTGGTATGATATATACGTGCGAGACGTTTCCTCTCTCGTTCCAATGTGCGGAGTACTTTGTTAATGATGCCCTTAGAAATTTCTCCTTCCGTTCATTGACCATGAAGCAAATTCTAAGCGTTCAGCTTAATCTTTGCAATTTCAGAATGTCGTGACCTTTTAGCTCTGCAATTATTACAAGTATGTTTCTGCTAGGGTTTATCCTTCAGAGGCTCTGACTGTAAATATCGAGAATCGGCGGACAAGCTCAGAAAATCGAAAATCCTGATAACTTGCCAGAAGAACACTTTTGGGGAGCTATCTTCGAAAATATTACTGAAACCTTCTAGATTTCTATTGTTTTTGGGAAATTCGGAAAAACGGTTTTGCTTAATTTATTACGCAATAACTAGGCTTAAAATTGAACAAATTGAAAGCGCTTCCTTTTAAACAATTTGCAACGCCAGAAAACAATTTTAATTTTAAATGATAGCAATACTCTTCTACTTTCTATCAATAGGACTTCCATGGAGTTTTGCTTTATTTCTGTGGTTTGGTGGTTCTTTGAAACAAAGCCATTTTGCGCACTTCGGAAAAAGGCAAAAATTGGTAAACTTCAGAGGCTTAAAATGGGACTTGGTATGTCTAATATCGAATTGAAATAAACTCTGTGATAAAGTTTGGCTCTACTTCTATCATGATAAGAAATAAAAAATCTGGGCAATTCAGGCTCGCGCTGACAAAAACACAAATTCGCGAACCAGTGTTGCCAAAATTTGCATAATGAAATGAATGAAATGAAAAGTAGTAGTCTGGGTGAGCTCAATTTAGAGGATTTTATTTGCTGAAGACACACAAAGAATGAACTAAAACATTCCTTCAATCTATTCTTGCATTGCTTTGGGCTTATACTATTTCTACGTAAAACTAAAGAGAAGGAGAAGAAGTTTTAAATGTTCTACACAAGCTGTTGCGTGACAGGTGTCACGTGAATCTTTTTTGTCAATTTGTCATTCTACTTATGGCAGTTTTTAAATGCGGTCTCCTACATTGGCCGCTGTTTTATGTATGGCTAGTTCTCCAGCGAATACCGTACGCATCCCTGTGTTTAGGGCATACTGTCATGTGCAGCTGATATTCTACTGGGACGAAAATTGCGACAGGCAAGTCTAGAATTAGTTTCGTATACATATGACACCTTTCTCTTCGAGAGAAGAAAACTGCGAAAGAATATGTTGTTGTGTACGTGACTTGATCGCTCTTTTCAAACGGCTACTAAGATTTTGGGCGACTTTTTGAAATGACACTATTTTGGCCAGGAAGCAAAAGTGCATCATTATTATTATGATTTATACGTATTTGTCAAAAATTGTGCTGTTCCTATCAATATTATTACACTTGGATAAATATGTTTTAAAAAACGCAAACCACAGAAGCTCACAGACGTTCTCGCAGCGGGATCGGTATTTACGAGTTCTAAATGCTGCTGTATATCTAAGAGATATCAATACACAGTTTGTTTGGTTTTACTTTGCAAGATCGCTGAGAACTCTTTCACGGTTTTGGAGGAAAAGATTTTCAATGAAGAATATTTTCACGTTTGCATGAACGTGCAGTGATCGGTTGCGTGACTGGATTATTTTGAGTCATACTTTTGTGCTCCTTACTTTACACAGCCCGGCTGAGCTCTCAATTTATACTCGTATGTCAACGTTAATGACTTTTATAAGAAACCGTTTGGATTTTCGAGAGCATTGGTATTTTCCCCCCAAAAACTGCAAATAACAAAGAAAGGCCATTGGTGCCGCAGAGTATAGATATTTGAAAAAATATGATAACCCACTGCACTCTAGTTTCACCAACAAGTTTCCAAATTTGTTCGTAGTTCTTCAGAGATAAATGAAGATATCAGCGAATGCATCATCTAGTGGAAAGACCATCCGAAAATAGTTACGGTAAAGGATTTGTCATATTTCAAGTCGTCCTTCCATTACAGTTTTTTTTCTATTATCCAAATTATGCAAATTTTGGCAACACTGGTTCGCGAATTTGTTTTTGTCAGCGCGAGCCTGAATTGCCCAGATTTTTTATTTCATATCATAATAGAAGTAGGGCCAAACTTTATCACGGTGTTTGTTTCAATTCGATATTAGACATACCAAGACCCATTTTAAGCCTCTAAAGTTTACCAATTTTTGCCTTTTTCCGAAGTGCGCAAAATGGCTTTGTTTCAAAGAACCACCAAACCACATAATTAAAGCAAAACTCCATGCAATTCCCATTGATAGAAAGTGGAAGAGTATTGCTATCATTTAAAATTAAAATTGTTTTCTGGCGTTGCAAGTTGTTTACAAGCAAGCGCATTCAATTTGTTTAATTTTAAACCTGATTTTTGCATAATTAATTAAGCAAAACCGTTTTTTCCCAATTTCTCGAAAACAATAGAATTCCAGAAGGTTTATGTAATATTTTCGAAGATAGCTCCCCAAAAGTGTTCTTCTGGCAAGTTATCAGGATTTTCGATTTTTTGACCTTGTCCACCGATTCTCGATATTTACAGTCAGAGCCTCTTAAACAGCAGTGGAGTACAACAACAAATAATGAACCAGGAAAAAATGCAAACTTTCAAGCTATCGCCGTTTCCTTATCTATTACATCATGACACGGTTGGATAGCACCACCGGGTAATTTTGTGGCAGGTGGCTCAAGGCTCATAAATAGCAGTACCAGACGGAAATGAATTAACAGAAAAATTCGACTCTTTTATCCCATCAAATAATGGGAAAAGATCGGTCAACAGAAGTCTGATTCTAATGTCATGAACATGCAGTATGAGAAGTGTACTTTTGTTGTTTTGTGGAATTTTCTTGTGTAATTTTCAGGGGACCTGTTTGGCGAGGGCAAACAAAGGTAAGCTGCTGTCAAAATGTTACGGTTTGTCACTATCTAAACATAGGTACTGTTATGTTTTGTGTTTTAATTAAGATGATTATCTAAGGGTAGTCAAAACAAGGTAATCTAAACATTAGCGTAGAAGAATTTGATGTTTATGTCAAAAATCCCCCTTTACGTTACTCACCGCCCGGTGGTTATTTTGAGGTTGGCAGTTTTATGGCACGTCTATTGTAGATAGCTTGAATGGTTAATTATAAGCCTTCCAAATGGACCTCAATAAAACACATTTCTTTGATTAGAATCTGTCTTTTCAAAGTGTTTCAGTCTTTGATAAGTGGTATTTGGATATTTTAAATCCAAGTTAGCTTCGTCAGCTACGATGGTGCTATGGTTATTTCCCACCTTTAAAATGATGTAGACAACACTTTATTCACTTCAGTTTAGGAAGGGAAGAAGAAAAAGACTCTCCAGTGTCAATGTAATTTGCAACACTTTTCGCGTGTAACACGAGACGAAAACAAGACATTTTGACAAAACTGTAACAGACGTCTCACCCATTCCACTGGTTTATTCATGGTGTTTTTACGCTTGATTACTTCAACTTTACAGTTGTGAAATACGAGCCATTGGCGTAAAATGTCTAACAAGCGAAAATTCAGTTTTGTTTATTTATCGGTTGTGAAAACTAAGGTTTTCCCCTTACTGTCCTGCCTGGCTTCGTACTCGTAGAATTTTATTTTGCAGATGTGCGCAGAAACGAGGGCCGGAAGTTTTCGGATCGTCTGACCCAGGGAACCGGAAAACGGTGTTCAAAAGCTTAAAAGTTTAGAAAAATAGAATATTTTTCTTGCACGCCGTATTAACATGCGTAGAGGGCTTTCACATCGGCCATCTTGGAGGCAGAAAACAATTAAAACTATTTGCAAAGGAGAAACTAAATGCGGTTGCCGAGAAAATCCTCTATTCACTCATGTATATTTAGGTTGTTCTCTGTCAAATCGTTTTGCAACATGTGGTCTTAAAGGAACCGTTGTTCTGCACAGCCCAGTGCGACCACATAATGACCAGGCAGTGTATTCAAATGATGATCGGATAAAAAGGCGATTATTAATAAGAAGATAACTTTGTACTGGAAAAAAAAAAGTTTGCCGAGCTTTGCCTCGACAATTAAGGCCCCTGCCAAAGAGAAGGGAGGGGGGGAGGGGGGTCGCACTAGAGCGAATTTTTTTTTTTTGGTCGGTCCGATTTTGACCACAAGCCAAGAACGCCCACACGGCTGGAGCTTAACCCGGCTTCTGTAGCATGAAGCAACTGAGAGTTTTGCCACTCCCCCTGGATGGGATGCTAGTCCATCGCAGGGTTGCCCCCAGCAGTATGTCCCTGGTACCCATTTATACACCTGGGTGGAGAGAGACAATGTGGGGTAAAGTTTCTTGTCTAAGGAAACAACACGGTGGCAGGAACTGGGCCTCGAACCACTGACCTTCACCACTGCGTCCCCACCGGGACCCGCTGTAGTCAGTACTTATGTCTGTGGTGTGGTCGTCCAGGTAAAGGTATTATCCTGAGGTAGTCCTAATAAGCAATGGTGTCATCCAACAGCTTTTACGCTTCCCTGTCCTTTAATAATAATGAGGAATAATATATTGATTAGGAACTGGTCAGTTTCGAAGCCTGGTAACTGTGAGATCGATTTGGGGAAGAGCAATTTTATTAACCATTGTATTGCACCCATGTCCAGCAATACAGGAAAGTATTTACACTGGCAAGCCAAAGAAACCCAACGATCGAGGTTTAGTAGAAGTTTAGTAATACATTTTCATCAAACGGAAAAAAAGCTTCTGAAATTTATTTTCTTGTCATTCTTTATTGTGATCTTTTTTTTGTTGTACATCCTCGCAGGTAAAACGAGAAGTGGTCCTCAACCTAGCGTAAGAGAAGATATTCCGATAAAGAGAACTTTCGGTTTGTATGAAAAATACTTTATCTCAAGTATTTTTTTTTTATTTTTTATAGTATATTTATATAACATACATTAGCAATGGAAAGCTTTCTGTAACGATTGCGAAGCCAACATTTGAAGGCTTTATCTCGGGGTAAGAACCTGTGAAACCGGCCGATGACGTAAGACAAAGGAAACAAAACATTTTAAACAATACCATACAGCAAAGTAAAAGCTAACAAACAAAGAAAATCTTGTCAGGTTCTTACACCGAGGCAAAACCCATTTTAAATCGGTGTGTATTGCCTAGCGATGCAGTTACCTAAAGGCTATCTGCATGGGTACGACTTCTCTATTTCTGGTTCGAAATGAATCTATTTGGGTATTGTTTGAGTCAACCGGGTCCACAACAAAAACCAATCGTGATCTAAATCATTCGGTTTTCGGCCTCTCTTACCATCAGCTTATAGAACAGTCTCGAAAAACTAGTGAAATATATTAATCTTATCAAGGTGTGGTCTATTATACAGGCTCAACTTCGCACATAAAGGGTTCAACAATAGCCTCACACTGCCCTCGAACTTAAATTGCACTTAAAATTTAGATATCAAGAAACAAAGAGGAGTCATTCTCGAGAGGTGGGATGGAATCGACGGTTATTTGTGCAAAAACTTGTTGCAAGATCCTCGGTTTCCTAGCATGCCAACATATTTCTCAAACGCGCCAACTTTCAGTGAGCCAGTCAACTGGGGAGACAATTACGGGTCACGAATCAGGGGGTACTTTGTGCCAGAGGAAAGTGGACCACACGTCTTCTTTATAGGTGAGAAAGAACAGCAGAAGTGCTTTATATACGGTATCTACCTTGCACACATTAACTGGACATAAAGGACTAATATCCTGCAAAATGTCCTGAAAGATTCTCAGCATTTTCCCGCCCTTTTTGTAATCTCAGACATACAGGACACACATATTTTCGATTTTAGTGATGGAATTTTTTTGTTGGAACCTTACCGATTTCTGAAGCTTTTTATTTTTGCTTAAAACGCATTTTCCGAATGAAAAATGAGAATGTGGTGATAGATGGTGGAAATATTAAATCGTAAGCAAGGAGATTTGAGTCAATGGGTTGGGTTTTAATCAGACGGTCGACGGGTTAAACAAAAAAAAAATCCCAAGTTCTTCTTTTCGCAAAAACCTTAGGGGCGGCAAAGAACCATTTTTTTAATAGATCGTAGTCATAGATACAATCATAAGTGTGCTATGTGGAACGTACATTTTCTAACATTTCTAAGAAAAAAGGGCAGCATTATTCTGAAAAAAAGTAAAAACGTCATTCTTCGTGGATGATATCACAAGCTCCCAGCCCGCCATTTAAAAATTGGGAGCCTAAGCAGTCGTGACTGACGTCTTCTGCAACTACTGAAACGGTACTTGAAAACATGAATCCATGTTACTTCAGCTATTTCGTGATTGCTTTAACTCTTTTAACTTATGCAGTGATACCAAATTATTACCCCGCCGTCAGGACGGGGTCTAGTAATACCCATTTTTTTCCGTGGGTTTTTTTTTTTGGTGGTCACTTGCCCCAGACCTCCGGTTTCCGCTCGGCCAAACAAATACTCGTCGTGTCTTTCGCTACACAGGCAAGGGCTTTTATCTTGAGTGACCGTAACATATTTTACTCCCGGGGGGGGGGGAGAACAACGGTGGGGTCTAATGCCCCTGGGGCTTTTCTTGTTCAGAAACTACATTGGTGGGGACGAAGTTCACGTTCTACATAATACCCTGAATTTGGTCATATTGAGTCCCTGTTTTGAAGAGAATGGCAAAGAAATGTACCAAATTTAAAACACATACACAGAGTGTTTTTGTTAGGTACACTCCTCAATGCCGTCTTCGTCGTACTCCATGTTGAATAAAAACGTAGGGCGAAGTAGTTCAGTGTCCGTTCTTTATTTCAGAGAGTGACAACGAAGGCCAGCTGTTTCTCAGTACGACAGACAACCCTGACCAAAAGATACTTATATGTAAAGTTGGAAAAGACCACGAGTCCCTCCCCATGCAGTTCAAACAGTAAGGACTTATAATATAGCTATGCTATTGGTTACATAATTAAGCATTGAAAGAAATTCGCGTGAGGTTTGTTTATAAATCACGTAGACAAAAAAACAAACCTCAAGTTACTTTCTCAAGCAATCAGAAGTGAAACAACAAAACAAAAAAAACAGGTGTGGCTTGCTCGCACAATTTTTTTCTTTCGGTACATAACGTTAGTTACATGTGTTTGCTTCGAGTTCTGATTGATTTGTTGTGTTTGTTTCGTATGTTGTGATTGGTCAGACTAATTACTTTGGTATTGTTATTACGACACTCTTTCACAGCTGCATTCGCTGAGTTTCCATAATGATATGATAATTTTTGCGTTTTATTGTCACTTGTTGTCTCTTGTTGAGAGAAGCTTGAGATTACCAAGGGTGCGTTCTTTTGGGACTATTCCGGAATAGGAATACTCGGAATAGACGGTATTTGTGTTCTTTTGGGAGCTATTCCGTTTTCGGAATGAACGGAATATCATTCCGTTTATTCTGCTCCCGATAGCGGAATGAACAGAATGAAAGGAATACGGTTTACTCGGAATAGACAGAATACGCGTTCTTTTGGGAAATTTTTGGCGGGGAATACGACGCGGCCGCCCGCGCGTGTGCAGACATAGTGGTTCTCAGGTCACCTCCGCCATGGGTATTCCGTTTCCAGAATTGGCGTTCTTTTCGAAATTGAAATTCCGTGTATTCTGTTATTCCTAAACCGGAATAAGAATAACCAGAATAGTCCCAAAAGAATGCACCCCAAGTGTACCATCTGAGGAGGTGCATACTCGTAGTCACTCATGACTCATGTCAACACAGGAGGACTAAAAGCACGAGGCCACGCACTATCGATGGAATATCTACCTTTCTGCACCGATACTGAGGTTTATTGTTTCAGTATATACCAAACCAGTGGATAACAAGTACCCTATTTTTTTCCCAAAAAATGAGAAACAACTCGCGCATAAAATCCAGCACAATACCGGGAGATAAATAGTATACATCAAACCAGTGGATAGTGTTTATCGCACGCTCTGATTGGCTACTCGAACTCGGGATAATGTCTGCTATTCACTACCCAGCAATTGTAGTTCTGGATTTCGCACTCGAGTTTTTCCTCGTTTCTTAGGAAAACAGGATTTATTAATTTCGTGCTGGCTATCCACTGGTTTGGTATATCCTAAAACTATTATCCACTACAGTATCCCCGTGAGGAGTGGAAGATATTTACCTCGCCGCCTCGCGGCTCGGCAAATATCAACCACCGTTTACCTCCACTCCAGTGAATAACTGTGAATTCTACAGAGTTAGTAGCCAATCAGAGCTCGCGAGAAAGACAATCTGCCAGTTTGGTATATACTAACAGATATTACCTACTCTTCGTCACAGATAAGAAATGAATTTTATATGTCTGTAGGTATCCTGAACAGGAATCCTATCCAATCAACTTGAAGAAAGGCACATATTACTACATCGAGGGGCTTCATAAAGAACAATATGGCAACGACTCTCTATCGGTAGCTGTCCAGACTCCTGATAAGAAGTTTTATGCACCCATTCCTTCCCAGTTTCTGTGGACAACGGCGCCTCCTAAGCCTCAAGGTAAGATAATATAACATAAAAATTATTGATTAATTTACAAAAATTATTTATAATAGGCAAGAAAACTTCCATTTTCGTGTGAATATTACAAATATTATTTATTTGCAGCTAATGACACAGCCCCCCAACTTCTACTTGTGAAGATAGCAGCTAAGGCGGGAGCCAAGGCTGGAGCCACCCTCGGGTTGTCTGAAGCCAAGAAAAGTGGGGCGCAAGCAGGTGCTTTGGCCGGGGCGGAGGCAGGTCAGAAGGCTGGGGCCGAGGCGGGAGCTGAAGCAGCAACTAAAGCAGCAACTGAAGTGGCTACAAAAACACTGAAGGAGGCTTTGGAAAAGATAGGATCGTTAAATAAACCGGTAGGTTATCTGTGATGTTAATTAGAAAGACAATTTACTCTCTCACTTACTCACTCACTCACTCTCTCTAAACCTTGTTAACCATGTGGCACACACGTTCGGAGTTTCAAAGCTGATCTGCCTTGAACGTTAAAACTAAATTGAAGCTTTCCTGAAACCAAATGTGCTGTTAAAAGCGAGCAATCATAAAGGAAGCCTTGGCCACCGTAAAGAAGTTCAACGTGATTTACTCTTGGCAACGTAAGTTATTCTTATATTTCACTGGAAAGGTGGAAACACTGTAAAGAAGTTCAACGTGATTTACTCTTGGCAACGTAAGTTATTCTTATATTTCACTGGAAAGGTGGAAACATGGCAACGTAATTTAATCTTGTACTTTTATTCTTTATTCTTATTCTTCTTATCTTCTGAGGTTTTTGGAAAAATCAATTGCAAGAAATCTTAGATGGCCGATCCACCGTGGCCGCCGTTTTGGGAATCACGACGCCACTAGTTCATGTTGCAGACCTTAAATGAAACATCCTAACCATTCTAGATAACCTCTTTGTTTAACTGTTATAGCTGAATCCTCCTATCAGTACCTAAAGATAAAACGAGCCCGAAATGTTAATTTAATGGCAACGAAGGTGGTACTTACCATTTAAACATTAGCGATCTTCAGATCCCACTACGGGTACGAAATTGACTACGACTACGACCTTTTAAAATCCTTGACACGGACTTTCGGTTGTGATTTGTCCTATGAATATCGTTCACTTAGCATTCTTCTCTGCTGGTCAGCAACAGGGAGGAACGAGGGCGTTGAGAACGTAAAGGTTTTGAAATGCGAATGTCGTACTCGTACTCAATCTCGTACTCGTAGTCCAATCTGAAGGTCGCTATTAAAACATTAAAACGGAACATATTAGTTTCAGCGTTCCAATGTCACAAGGAAAACAGGAGTACCTAAGGGTTTTTTTTTCCCAAAATTTTGTGATCCATTAGATTTTTTTATTTTTCTATCGTTTCTTGTCAAAATGGTAATAACCTATAGGATCTCGTTTTCAGACCTTTAACATATTCACGGCAAATGGAAGTGTAATACCCCCACATCCTGGTGAAACTAGCACTTCCGGGGAGAATGCAACGCAAACGACAACTCAAACAGGTCAAACAGGTCAAACAAGTCAAACTGGTCATGCTGCAACGGGACAAACTGGGATGGAAAGTACAATCAATACCACTATTGGAATCCAAATGGGGGCCCCAGGTGCACCGGCGGAGGTTTCTGGCCACCCAGGGATTTATCATGGTGCGTTTGTCTACAACAGGGCAATCCCATACTATATTCCCCCGAAGACTTACGATCCTCATATCATTGCCAGAAATCCAGCGTTTTTGGACGCCCGAGGTTTCACCAGAGTGAGTAAGTATAAAAAGAGTTTCACTCTTACATAACCGCTTTCCTTTTCTGTACCTGAACTCTCATAACCCCACTGCTCGAAAGTGTGTAGCCCTGGTGGGGCTACAGACTCCTAGGTAACTTCCAGCTGCATCCGCGATTTTTGCTACTATGCGCTCCCAAATTGGGTCTGTGGGAGACCAATAGCTGGTACAAGTTTCGAAATGAGGCCAAAAATGTCCGTTGTGTTTTTCTCTTGCAAACTAGGAGAGCTTCATGTTTAACAGCGAAAAATGGAAAGTTTTTAAGGTAATGGTTAGGAGAGGTGTGTCCGGGTAGCACTTTTATGATGCCGGTTGGTCCTAGTGCTTGTTATCAGAGATGTATGTCATTATGGAGTTTATTACAATGCTGTTGTATTAAATCAGACGCTCTTTCATTCTATGCCTGATCGAAAGGAGTTTTAATAATGCATAAAAGACATTCCCCTTTTGCCTATTACTCATATCTGTTGTGACCAGATGTTGATGATAATCGTGATAATGGTGATGATAGGCCGTTGCAACAGGCCATACCAAGTCTATGTGCTTGTCTTTTCCTTTACTTAACCTCACGATTTCTTGCCTTGACAGTTGTTAATGGGGCTCTGTACGCTATATATGCCATTGATGTTCCTGCCATGCAGAATCCATTTTACAATCTCTGCTGGCGGATCACACATGGCAATTTGGAGCTGACTCAAAATTGCCAGGTGAGAATTTAAAAAAAAATCAATTTTAATAGATTTATTGAAAAAGCTTTTTTTACTTCACATTTTGTTCACTATTTTCAGTATTGTAAACGAATTGAGGTTTTGTAAATGTGTCCTAAGAACTGTCATCAGTTCTGTCATCAATATTAAAAAGCTTTTGTCGTTCCGCATACGAACGAGGTTTATGGGCAACTTCTACCCATGGCCCTCCTTAGTAATTATTAGATTATTTGTTGTGACCTTTAATACCAGAGTCCATTTTCCCCTTTTTTCCAATGTTTTTTTTCTTCCAAAATTCGAAACCAAAAGACTGAAAAAAATGCGCTGCCTCAGTACTAGTTATATACTATTCGCTCTGACGAAGAGTTATAACATGAAACGTCGGCATCTGAATCTATTTACGGCGGCCAATTTACCTGATATTAACTGCTCTGTGGGACGAAATGGTCTTGAATTGGTAAAAAAAGCTACTAAAATGGTAAAGCAATACGTAGTTCTCGTAACGACACACCCTTTATGTACACACCCCGTCGAAACAAAGCCACCGTGACATTTTTTCTAGGAAATCAAAAGACGTACTTCACTGGAATGTTTGCTAGTTTTGCTGATAAAAATAATAAAATCTTCAAATTTCCATAGGAAAAGAGACTATCAAAATGGCAGAATTCTCATGAAATTACCGGTGGGTTTCAGAAAACGCTCCTAATGGGTCGCTATCACAACTAAACATGTTAAAATAAGTCATGAATGTTCTTTAGGCTTTCGTGGCTCACATTCCCGGATTTGACAAAGGCACAGGGGAGCATCAGACTATATCATTCGAGTCGGTATGTGCTCCTGGCCACTACACTCGACAAAAGAACTACAAATTTGTTTTAGGAAAGAAGGGAGAGACGAAGTTTGGTAAGCTTACATTTATATTAATAGCTAAAGGAACAGTTCTAATTTTAATAGTAGGGCGCTCGACATATACGTCCACACAAACTAGCTAGTAAACATTACGCCCCCGTACTAACAGGTTAAACAACTGGAAAATCATGCTTGAGGATCAGAGATCCCTTGGATGATTGTGCACTCACTCCGCCGAAGTTTCCTCAGAAGGTCAGTGGTTGGAGCACCCTAGTACGAGATCGGGGTGTCAAGGGCTCGCTGCGCAGTCTTGGGGCTTATTTGTTTTAAATTTCTCATTTTTTTTCCTGCATGGCATACCTAGGGCTAATCTCTTAAGATGAGTACATTATTACTTTATTTGAAATAGAATTTATACGTTTGAGAAATTAAGATAAAATTGTTGATATTATCAGCGACCCTCAGTGAATTCAGTCTACAAACTGGTCGCTTCTCAACTAATGATTTAACACCGTTATATATTTGCTGGTCAGTTTTTCTTCTCTCTCTCTCATTACTTTTTTTTATTTTTAGAAGAACAGTTTGACTATTTAAGACCATTCAATTTTAAATTAAATTACTCAATTAATCTTTCATTGTTTGAAACGCCAGATTACGATGCAAGTGCAGCATTTTTCCAAGTATTTTCGTTGCCAGGAGCATTTCAGTTTAGCCTCATGCGGAAAGGTTGGTACATCTGCAGAGGTTTGCACAAGGATTATCACCGAACAGAAATAGTTACCGACTACAACATGGCAGACACAGCATGGCTGAACAGATGCTCATTTGCTTTAAGACCCCTGGCGGCAAATGAAAATGCGCAAATGAATTGCTTCGATACGCTTCAACCACCCAAGCCTTCTGGAATTCCTGGAATTAGCAGCCCACAGACAACAATTTCAACGCCACCACAAACAAATAAAACAACACCCACGACTCCCCCGGTTACCACCAACCCAACCACGCCACACAAGCATGATGGTAAGTAAGTAAGCATTACATGCGTTATAAATTAAAATTTATCTATTTACTTATTGATTTTATTTTCGTTTATTTTTTTGGTTGCTTGTTTGAGACCTGCAATAAGTTTTCACGAGTAGTTATTTAAAGTTTCCCAAATTGCTTGGGTAACGCACGCAACTGTAATTTCCTTAATGAGAAGGAATGCTTTAGGGAACAACAATATCAAATAGAATTAAAATGATCAAGAAGCATGGAATCAGTGGATGTATAATGCGATAGATCGATGCTGTAGTACTGGATTGGCTCAAAACATGGTCATTTACTCTGTATCCCGCCCATAGATAATTAACAGTATTAACTGCTATTTATTATTTAAAAATGATGTTAAAAGAAGCGCATGGCCTAATTTATTCCTTGGATCGTTACAACTGTCTCCAAAATGATTATCTTATCTCGACAGACTGT
The DNA here is from genome assembly GCA_964017195.1 of Siderastrea radians. Lineage (NCBI taxonomy): Eukaryota > Metazoa > Cnidaria > Anthozoa > Scleractinia > Rhizangiidae > Siderastrea > Siderastrea radians. The sequence goes on along the minus strand of OZ024889.1, from coordinate 11,365,660 downwards.
GGAGGCTCTCCTTTCTAGCTACCGTTTTCTTTAGATGGATCAATTAAAAAATCCTCATCCATCAAAATTGTTATGTTAGTGCGCCAATATGGCTGCCAGTTCAATTTATGCGCTCTGCTATTTTATCGTTTTATTTGAAATAAGGCCATTTGTTTTGGCCAATGGAAACTTAACTTCGACATCGAAGGAGCTCAACTTTCATTTTCAGTGGTTGTGATTCTACCGCTTTCCATCATCCAGCGTTGAGTGTCAGCCCGCTTTATTATATCAACTTTCGAGCAGCGTTCAGGCGTGTTGAAGCTTCGTCGAACTCAAGGCTCATTTATCCTGTTTTGAAAACCTCTAAACATGGAATGGTGACCCTTGCTTTGCCGAATAGGCTGTTCTGGATGGACCTTACCATCTACATGGACGTCGAGAGCAACCCGGGAGATGATATCACTGAAACCATTCAAATCGAACCGTGCTCGTCAGGCATTCGGATTTAAATTCTCCCTCCATTAAAGGAATTACATATTCAAAACGCGAACTGTTTCGACTTAAATCGAAACACACCATCTCTAACGACCTATTTCATCTCTTGAAAGACTTGAAGATATTGAAGACCAGTCGTGTGCGTGCTGGAGCTGCAATGTGTAATAAATTGAGCAAAATTCCTGCTCTTGAGGCTTCCATTCGCAGGAAACAGAAATATAAACAATGTAAACGCTCCGCTGAATACGAGAACCTTGTTCCAATTAAACGCAGTACTACGAACTCGACACGAATTATTGCAAGAAATCACCTGAAGTTCTGTACTTGGAATGCAAGATCTGTCCGTAACAAATCTGCTGTCTTTCAGGAATATGTTTGTGACAACAAGATCGATCTGATTGCTTTGACTGAAACATGGCTGACGGCCAATGATGTGGCAGTTAAAGTGGAATGTACTCCCCCTGGCTATAAAATGATTGACTGTCCGCGGGCTGGGCGGATTGGAGGCGGCACAGCCTTGGTTTATCGGTCTGGATTAGCAGTTTCTGAAATTATTACCTGAGGGAAGCCTTCATTTGAGTTTGCTGAGTATATTGTTTCTGACAATAGCTCAAAATTCAGACGTATTGTTGTTTACCGCCCTCCATACTCGGATACGCACCCGGCTACTATCAGCATGTTCTTGGATAACTTTGCTGATTATTTGGAATCTATTATCTTATGCCCTGAACCGCTACTGATTGCTGGGGATCTCAACATTCATGTGGATATTCATGATCATAATGACAGTGTCAAATTTATGGATCTTCTCGTTTCCATGGCACTTGTTCAACATGTTAACACGCCCACTCATCAACGAGGCCACATATTGGATCTGATTATAACGCGTGAAGTTGATTCCTTAGTACACAAGCCACCAATCTCTGATTGCTTCCTTTCTGAGCATTGTACAGTTTTGTGTAATCTGTCATTGCTGAAGCCCTCTTTAACAGTAAAAGAGATTTCATATCAGAAATTAAAAGCCATCCGCCTTGAAGCATTCAAAGATGACCTCGAACTTTCTGATCTCTGTCGGAATACTCCACAAAATCTTGATGACCTTGTTGCATGCTACAGCTCAACTTTGACTAGCATTCTTGATAAACATGCTCCTCTTATCACGAAAACGGTAACTGTGCGTGGACAAGTAACATGGTTTAATGATGACAATAAGAATGCAAAGCAACAGCGTCGAAAGCACGAGCGCAAGTGGAGGATGAGTGGTTTGGAGTCGGATCGGCGTGTATTTACATTGATGCGGAATCGTACCACCAAGCTAATGGAGAATGCCAGGCGTGTCTATTATGCAGACTTTATTAACGACAATAACACCGATCAAAGAAGGCTTTTTAAAGCTGCAAATATGCTGTTGGGGCGTTCTGGAAACGCTGTCTACCCTCCTCATTCTGACTCCTTTACTTTCGCTAACGACTTCGGCAGGTTCTTTATTAAGAAGATAACTGATATCCGTACAAAACTGGATAGCTATGATTCAGCTGCTAGCCTTCGGGATGACGACGAGCCTAGTGTCGCGGGACCCCTTTTCACAGCTTTCGAGCCTGTGACACCTGACTATGTAAGGAAACTTATAGTCAACTCTCCAAATAAGTCATGTGCTAGTGATCCTGTACCTACAACGATCGTGAAAGACTGTGTGGATGTACTTCTTCCTGTTGTAACTACGATGATTAATTTATCTCTCAAGGATGGCTTTTTTCCGGACAGGTGGAAGGAGGCATTGGTCAAACCTATCCTGAAGAAACCCAACGCTGATTTGGAATTTAAGAACTTTCGTCCCGTGAGTAATCTGAGTTTTCTATCAAAGTTAACAGAGAAAGCTGTCTCCCACCAAATGATGCATCATATGACAACTCATGACCTCATGCCAGTGTTCCAGTCTGCGTATCGCGAAGGGCATAGCACTGAGACTGCTCTCATTAAGATTCGTAATGACATTCTTATGAACATGAATAGCCAGGAAGTGACTCTGTTAGTGCTGTTAGACCTGAGCGCTGCGTTTGACACGATTGACCATACTCTGCTGCTTCGGCGTCTCCAGTCCAGATTTGGATTCACAGGGACAGCATTAGCGTGGCGCAGATCATATCTATCTAATCGATTCCAATACGTGGTCATTGATGATACATGTTCAAATAGGTTCGACTTGAGCTTTGGTGTTCTTTAAGGCTCTTGCCTTGGTCCACTTTTGTTTTCTATCTATACCAGTCAACTGTTTGACATTGTTAGTCATCACTTAGCGCAGGTACATTGCTATTCTGATGATACTCAACTCTACCTGGCGTTCAAACCCGATAAAAATGCTACTCAGCTTGCTGCGGTACGTTCCATGGAGGGCTGTGTTGAAGACTTGAGACGATGGATGATCAAAGATAAGCTCATGTTAAATGATGATAAGACCGAGTTCGTGCTAATCGGTACAAAGCAGGAATTGGCGAAAGTCTGTATTGTCACTCTGTCGGTTGTTAAACTCCAGCCTCGTTCGGAACCTTGGTTCGTGGTTTGACTGTAATTTGACAATGGCTACACATGTGAACAAGATTTGCAAAGCAGCATTTTACCATCTTTACAATATTGCTAGAATCAGGAAATATCTAAATCGGCAATCGACTGAAGCCCTTGTTCACGCGCTTGTGACCAGCCGCGTAGATTACTGTAATGGATTGCTTTATGCTAACCCTTATTTGTGTAAGCTTCAGCGAGTGCAGAATGCTGCAGCTAGACTAGTTTTTCGAGCACCTAAGTTCTGCCACACATCGCCATTCCTATTTGAACTACACTGGTTACCTATTAAGTCTCGTATTGATTTTAAGGTTATTTCAATTACTTTTAAAGCGATCCATGGATTTGCCCCTAAATACATTTCTGATCTTATATCTATCAAGTCAAAATTGAACTATAGCCTGAGATCAAACCATGAACTGCTTTTGTCACCACCTGTTGTAAAGACTCTATCTACCCTCGGTGACAGGGCTTTTGCAGCGGCTGCGCCTAAATTATGGAACCAGCTACCGTCAGAACTAAGGAGAATCACTTTCATCGATCATTTTAAGCGAGCTCTGAAGACATATCTTTTTAAACAAGCTTCTTATTAGTGTACAGATATGTATATTTTAATTTTTAATTTTTAATCTATATTTTATTCATTTTTTTAAATCTATTTTTATCTAATTTTTAAATTTATATTTGTAACGCGCATTTGAAAACCTGTGCTGAATTTGCGCGCTATAAATGCATATTATTATTATTATTATTATTATTATTATTATTATTATTATTATTATGAATGATTCATCTCCCGGAAAAATCGTTATATTTAAGTTTTTATCGTCCTCAAACGAACGGTTAACCCACAAAAAGTTCATTGGTTGAATGTATCTAACTGTAACATTTGTCTCTATCTTCGTTATTTAGGTCCCTGCCTGTACTTTCACTTTTGGAACGATGCTGGTGTGCCTTTTATGCTCTATTCCAGTCTTAAACCTAAAGGTTACTTAGTCACAGGGCCTGAGATACATCTTCACTACGTCATCAAAACTGGACAAACGGTAGGTTTGACTCAACTGCCAGACAAGAAAGACCAAGTCTTTGATTCACATGGAGAGATCCTGTCGGAGGTAAAAATGTTTTACACCAGTGTCAACAAGCTAAATTTTAAAAAAATACTGCCCATTCAGGCTCATTAGGCTGCTTTATCTGGCCGCTAATCTGCGAGGGCTCATCTAGGCCTGATAATTCAAACTTCCAATTTGTATGGGAAAGTCTTATCAGTGCTTATTAACTGGAATGAAGCAGGTGAACAAAGACGACTAAGAAAAAATGTGTAGAATTTCCAGCAATGCGGTTCTCAGACTTTGCACACGATTTTAATACAATCTCTGATTATTTTCAATAGGTACGATGCTGTCCACCTTACATTATCTGGACGCTACTCAATTCACTATTTTTTTAACTTTACAGAGGCTCTTTTACTTGCCGTCCTATGGAAATCCACATCATTTTTTTTACAAAAGAACAATTGGAAAACAATGACTCACCTTTAAAAGAAACAACCATTGCGTAACAAATTCAATAAATTAATTTTTATTTTATTTATTTTATTTTATTGTTGTTGTTGTTGTGTTATTCTAAACACATATATCAAAGTTTGCGATCGCCAAGCCAATTAACAAACCAATTAACAAGCCAATTAATAAACGCCTTATTATTGGAAGAATATTTTAGGCTAAGAAAAGGGACACTTTCACCTCATTTCAGCATCAGTGAGGATAATTTTCCTGTCTTGGTCAAAAACTTGCTTATCTTACATATAAATGCCTTTCTCAAACATGAACGTCTTCAAGATCACCGAGGAGGGCGATACCGAGTGAATTTTTTAAAGAAACAACAAACCGCAACCCCTTTTTAAGATATTATATCAGACGCAAGGGAGGAACTTGAAAAAGGTCACCCGACCTTTTCAAGTTGGAATCTTTTTCCATCGTGGCCATTTGTAGCTAACCACGGTTACAAATAGCTCCCTTTGCGCTAGGATGGCTTTACCTGAAGCAAAACTGGACCCTTTTAATAAGGCTCCCTTTGATGCAATCCCAACTTTTACGCTTTTGAAACTGACGCTAAAAATAGTGCTGGTGGCCCTTTAAATGAGAAATAAAAAGTTTCAAACATCAGTATTTCGTTGTTGGATAGATCACGACTAGATGATTTAGGATTGAGTGTCACTTAACAATATTGTTCATCGATTGTGTGGGAATCTTGGTTGACCAAAGATCAAAACAGTGGGGAGAGCAACTTACCTTTCGCGAAATCACAAAATCTGTTTTTAGCGCTTGCTCCGGTTGATTTCAAAAGAGAGATCATGGGTTCGATTCCCGTCGGGGACTAAGATTTTTTTTCTCCCACTCTCATGACAACTGAATATTCCACCTGTCTTATTTTTTGATTTACAGGTATTGGATGAACTGGGCGACAGCCAGCAGTTGTATCTGGACCCACCAAGGTCCAACTTAGCCAAAATTGCTGTTAAGTTCTGGGCTAAAGATCCTTATGGAAAACGAGAAATTCTTTTAGACGGCAAGAAAGTTATATTCGCTATTCCTGGAATTCACTGCTATCATCACGTTAAAGTTACGGTGACATCAAGGCCAAAACCAAGTATGTATGAGAAGTCTACTGACGCAACGTTTGCAGTTTCTTTGCTAAAATTTGGAATTGAAATAGTTAGAATAATGCATACAATATAAGCCAGCTATGAGTTACAAGAACTCCTTACGTAACGTTAAGCAAATGAAGGTGTTTTGGTTCGAGATTTTCCCATTAATAGCGGAGCCTTCGGGCGAAGCCCGCCAGCAGAGCACCATTACTAAGCAAATTTGGTAACCTATCGATCCGAGAAATTTTTGGTTGTGACGTCAGCATACGCCCGTCCATACAGACTCTGGTGGAGGGGGAGGGGAGTCTCAAGACAAGCCGACGGGGTGTGGAGAATGCTATCTTTTCTTGGCGGGAAATTGCGCGGTGCTTTTGGCAACCAGCGTTTTTCTTGGCGGGAAATCTCATGATCATCGTCGCTTTTGAAAGAGAGGTTTCTTTAAACAAGCTTAAGTTTATTAGCAAAACGATTGTTCGACAGTACTGAAGTTTTAAACTTGAGAAAAAACATCTAATATCTATAAATGGAAAGAAAAAGTTCAAAAAAATACTGGTAGAAGGCGAAAAGTTCAAGTTACGAAAGCTACCTTTAAAGGACTTCATCGCTTTGTTTTCTTCACGGCAGAGAGCTTTCCCTGTTCTGAAACACAACCGAGTAAGAAAAGTTTTTAAAGGGTTTTTGGTACATGATTTTGTGTATTACAGTCAAAGAAATTACGTTTTGAAATGGAAATTTAATTTATGTCATTAGAAATGTGTCATTTACTTTTGACTTAATAAAAATTATTAGAAAACGCGCTCAGATTCGTGACAGATATAGTCTTGAATATTTTGCCATGCTCAGCCGTATTCACTCGCGTGGAAGGACCCACTATGCTGGAACTGTAACACAAATTGCAGTGAAGTACAGACTTACGGGTTTTCGAATGAACTTTTTCAAAAATGATTTCTCTGTTCATTATTTTGTGTTTGTTTATTCATAACAGTAGGTCAAAGCACAGTCGCAACACAACTGCACAAGCATCACTTCAGTGAGATTACGGCAAATAATTGCTTTCAATTTTGACTGTCGGGTCCATCTCTTTGTGCAATTGCCCTAGAAGTTTTCAATAGTAATAATCTTTTAAGCGAAGCAGTTGCTGGTGTAAGGCTATTTTATCCGAAACGTTTCCGAAAACAGTTTTGTGCGTTCCTCAAAGCGGCTAACTTTACATAGGCTTACTTCGCATCCGCAAAACTTGTGCCATACTTAAAAGCGTGTTTGGTGTTTGTTTTTAATCTTGATGGTCTCTAATTAGAGAACGAAATATAAAAGTTATTTAAGAAACTATAAGCGAAGCAATTGTCGGTTTAAATCTATTTTATCCGAAAAGCTTCCAAAAACAGTTCTGTGCATTTCTAAAAGCGCCCGAATTTCAAACAATTTGCAGCCGCAAAACTTATGCCATAGAGTTAAGCATGTTTGGTGTTGGTTTGTTTTCAATCTCCATGGTCTCAAGTTAGAGAACGAAATATAAGGGTTACTTATGTAAATATAAGCGAAGCACTTTAGGGTTTAAGGCTATTTTATCCGGTAAGTAATGTGTGTTCCTTAACGTGCTCGAATTTCTTCGCGGCCGCTTAACCCTACGCGACATTTCTTCGAAAATTTGTTTACAGGTGCTTCGAAGCTCCCCAAATCCTTTCTTTCGGGTAATCCCCGTAAAATGCCGGTGACATGCCAGTATAAATTTTTGACCAGTCTAGTAGTGGCAGTTCATGCTATTTGTTAACATCTGAACGCAATGAAGATGACCCATTTACTTTAGAATAAGTTTTATTTTGTTGTTTAAATGAGCGCCGTTTCAAGTTCATTCAAGCGAAAAGTCAGTAATCCAAGGAGATTTGACAAGCCTTGACAGTTAATGACAGGATATGGAAACATTGTAAAAACCAAGCAAGACGGCTCGTGAGTAAAATCTGTGTTCAGTTTGATGCCGGAAGAAAAAAAATCATCAAGCTGTGCTCAGCCTCTAGAATGACCTTTTGAGCTTGGTTTTACGGAACTGATTCGCAAAATATTGGAGGACAATTTGGAACACTTTCGGGCTTTTTGAGAAACACTTTTCGAAAGCGAACATGCCAAAAAAAGCCTAGCAATATATTTCAGACCAAAAAGTTTCAGGACTTTTTTTGAAAAACGAACACCAGTTTATTCCTTGGCGGCTTCGCTTTTAGGCTTGGCTAAATCTATATATTACGCCTTCAAGAATGTGCCGATATGTGGGAAGTGGACTTGGGGGCAAAGTCCCACTTTTAGCCAAACAAAAATATTGGTTGCAAAAATACCCGAACAGACAATTTTTAGACTACATTCACTCGTTTAAAATGTTGCTCGGTTTAAAACTCGACAATAATTTTAACAGGTGACAAATCTTTTCCTTAATTTTCTTCATTAAAAACATAATATATAGATTTAGCCAAGCCTAAAAGCGGAGCCCCCCTTTTTGTTTTGTCTGCTTTTTGCTTTTGTTTTTTGTTTTGTTTTGTTTTTGCTGGCAGTTATTAATTTGTGAAAATACTCTCATCCAAGTCGTTTTATTAAAAAAAAAAAACAAAAAACAAAGAAAAAAATTCTTGCTCCCGCTGAGTGTCGAACCCGGGTCGTCAGCGTGAGATGCCGGTAACTAGTCCACTAGGCCATGGGCGTTTGACATTTTGGTTTTAGAAGTTAATTTTAATACTTATTTCTTTATTCGTGACAAGCTGCCATTCAGCATGAAAATGGTGTTTTTCCCGGCAAAATGAGTTCGAAACGCCGTAAAAACCATGGTTGTGGACAGAAAAAACCAAAGAGCACTAGCTCTGCTATATTTGGCGTCGAAACCGCTGAAAAAAGCTGCGAACTCAAGCGGTGTGCCGACCGAGTTTGAACAGAACCGACGAGGCAAATTTGAACTTTTTGCCTGAACTTTATCGCCGAATTTCTTTCGCCTAGATTGAACTTTTCCCCTTCCACCAAAAAGACAACTGAGTGTTCTTTCGAACTTTTTTTTTTCCATTAACAAATTTGTTTTTGATTTTTGTTGTCTTTGCTTGGTTTGCTACAACGCGGGTCAACATGCGATTTCGCGCCAAAAACACACGGGATTCAGCACAGGGTTATATCCAGTGTAGGAAGTGTATTGGTAGCCCTGTGGTGCGGACGGACGGACGTACGGATGTACGGACGGACGGATGTACGGACGTACGGACGGACGGTCACGTGACTACTACGTCACTACCAAAATTTTTTGGCTTGATAGATTACCAAATGTCTTTAGCAATGGAGCTCCGCTGACGCGCTAGCGCGCTGGCTCCGCTATAAATGTGCTATAGAATACATCGAGAATACAATAAAAGCTCTGTGCTTAACCTACTCTGAACAGATATTTAAAAACTTTGTACAACTATGTAGGACTCTGTACAATTGATTGAGATATTCTATAATTTACAAAAGATACCCAAGAATGTGAGACAAAGAATTTCAAGCAGATACAGTTAGATACGTCAAACAGTACGTAAATTACGAGAACTCGTACGTTCGATTAATTAAAATAAGACCGAAAAAAGATAGATTTAACCTTATAAGCAGTCGTTAGTATCGTCAATGTAGAGCCATAAAACAATCAAGGTTTTAAACTCGTAACCTTTTTTTCCAATTTCAGGTCCTTCAACAACCAAGCCAACAACACCAAGGCAAACAACAAATACAACTCAAAAGCCAACAACTCCTTCACTTAAACCTACTGTAACAACTCTACCGTCTGCTCCCCCAACAATACCCATCACGCCACCACCATCCCCTCCTCCTCCACCTCACGTACACATTCACATCCATGCTCCTCCACCCCCAGTTCTGCATACCCCTAAACCAACCCATTCACCTCCGCCACCACGTACAACACCGGAGCCATCTCCACCAGCACTGGCACCAACTAAACCGCCACCTCCCCCTAAAACACCACGTCCTACTACCAAAACGACTACACCTCCAGTGACCCTTCCACCTTGCAGTCCAAGGGCACCTGGGATCTCTACCACTACACTTCGTCCATGTTTTCCAACTACACCGCCCGTTACTCAGCCCCAAAATACAACCCTTCCACCTTGTGCACCAACTCCTGGACCACTCCCTCCTGGATCACCCCCTTGCAAGCCTGCCACGCCTCCCCCAACCCTTCCTCCTTGTTCACCTGGATCCCATCCTCCATGTGCTCCAGGTCCTGTCTCACGACCAATCTCTCCACCAGTTTCCCCGCCATCTTGCTCACAACCAGGCGCACCACAAACACCTGGAGCCCCACCTCCATGTTTTCCACCCTCCACAACACCGCCGCGAGTTGTGTCTGTTACTTTACCTACACTTCCTCCAATGCCAACAGTTTCTTCAGTCACAGGTGAGTTAAGCCGAAAATGTATTGACCACGTGAAACGAGCAGACGATTGATCACAAATTGTTAAAAACAAGCGCTATTACAATGGTAATCCTGCAAAGTTTGTAACCAATCGGTTGAATAAAAGCTGTCCAAATAGTTTCTAAATGTATTATATCATTCAGGGCAAAAAAAAACTCCTGCGTTCCCGAACAGGACTACTGATATATTTTATGCATATAGTTTGCAATCGTTTTGCTGCAGTTGTAAAAGGACAAGTCCCCGTTACACAAATGAAATTTAAAAAGTCTTAATTTCTTCAATTACATTTTCAGGTATTTGAACATCTTCTTTTGAATGGAATTATTATTAATAACATAATTTTCACTTTCACTTTTAATAATAATAATAATAATAATAATCTTTATTTACCCCCCGAATGGATCAGCTGATATACTAGTAGCGACTTTGATAAGCCCCTGTGCAGCTAAACTAAATAAAATTATGAATATATTGTTATATGATTTATATATTCTTATTGATTTCAGCATCATTGACAATGCAGGGTAAGTTTCTTTCATTTTGTCTTTCGCATTTGTAGTACCAAGCAGTCATTATTGTCACAATTAGACCTATATTGAATGATTTACGATTTACTTCGTTAATTATAAAATTATTTAGGCCGTTAAATTTCAAACTCTATACGGATTGATTGCCTACCTACATTCCGGCGTTATTTTTGTTAGCTGAAATCAATGATTGAATTAGAGCGGTTTTTATCGTCTCAGTGTTGTGCCTTTCGACGATCTAATTCTCGGACGGAATATTTGCTATGCTGATTGATGAAATTAAAGAATTAAACTGACTTGCCCAGACGAAAGTCTTCACCCTACTAAGGCATGGCCAGGCTAAAAAAAAGTCTGTGCGGGTGATTGGTGGCAAGTATAGTAAATAACGGGTTCTTCTTTGTATTTATAAAATGACGTTCTTTTCTTCTCTCAACGCACAGGTTGCATGCCTACACATGGAGGAACATCGCATGGCGCTTGCTGTATGTTTCCATTCGTTTATCAAGGAGTCCCGCAACATCGCTGTACAAGAGCCGAACGAGGATACCGCTGGTGCGCTACCACCGGTAATTATGACGCCGAAAAGCAATGGGGATTCTGCTCCAGCTGTTTTTTGTGCTACGGTGGCAATTCGAATGGTAACTGCTGCCATTTTCCCTTCATGTATGACGGGAAAATGTACACGACTTGCACCACTCAAGATGAAACCAAACCCTGGTGCGCTACAACATACAACTATGACGTGGACAAACAGTGGGGTTACTGTGGAGGTATACAAGTTTCTTTCTACTAAATCTTGATGAGGGAGGATCGCGTGACTAACCCAAAAAATGTCTTTGTTGGAGGCTAGTAAATCTTGAAAGCCCTTAAAAGCTTTGCTGTATAAGTCACTTAATTGCTTGTGCCTACAACATAACGATGCCATCAGATATCGTACTTTCCAAGGTGAAAAAGAAAAGATTTCAGAGTCGTCTTTTCACTGCAAGAAAAACTGTTCAACAATCCCTTTGTATGTCCACATGCTGAGAACGTAAAACCACCTTGTATGCCAAAAAGAGCAGCATAGCATAGTTCTATTACATATGAGTTGTCACACTTTATAAATAAATATAGGATTTGATCCTTACTGACAGAAGCTAGAACCCCATCAAAATACTAAAGTTTGACTCCTGTCGTGTAAGGATAAAGAATTGGTTGGATATATGTATCGGTGTATTTACGTTTTATGCGTTAATGTGTCGCAAGGTGACGCACCTGGTTCAGTTCCTCAGCCAAAGATCGCATTTCCGCCGTGCTCCAATGACTGCGATGGAAAGTGTGTAGACAAGTGCCCAGACTACTGCTGTGTGAAGGTTGTCGCAAGCAAAACAAGTGGACAAACACAGCCACCCTCAGCGCCGCAGCCCTCTCAGGTTATAACTGTCATTTCCATTTATGGGTTAGGTCTCATTTGCAAAGTTTTACTCAAACATTGCATTTTTCAAGTTGCATCGGGCTTGTTAAATCCTTCTCATGTTTTTTCAAAGCTTACCAGTTTTCAAAAGCCTCGTCGTCTCGCCTCTGAGCTCGACGGCGAATTGTTGTCAGAGGTCAATAGTAGCGTCAATCGGGTTAATTTGGTCTTAGTTTTCAGCGGCTACAAACTACGTTCTATTTGAATTGATGTGTGTGGCTTTTGAATATGTACAAATATATTTCGCTTTTGTCTGCATGGACAGGATTATCTGACACTGAAATCTTTTATAGACAAAGTTTCTCATGTTTGTTTTGGAAGCGGCAAATTAACTTGTTTGGCCTAGTTCCAGTGGGGCGTTAGTTGTCAAGTTAAGCTAACAAGGCATTTAGTCCAACTCAATCAAATTTCTTTTTCATTTTGTTGTGAAGTGGAACGTTGGTGATGATGCTCACACCGATGAAGATGGTGACGATATTGATGATGCCAGGCAACGATATTTGTCACAATGGTGGTAAAAGTAATTTTAGAGATGGTGGTAATAATGGTAGTCGTTGTGGTGGCCAAGGCAACGGCGTCGGCGATGGTGATGAGAGTGGTGATGATGTTGATGATGATGATGATGATGATGATGATGATGACGATGATGATGATGATGAGGGAGGAGGAGGAGGTTTTTCAATGTTAGATATGGGGCGGGTTATGTTAATTGTGATGGTGACGCTGAGGACATGGTGCTGGCGATGGCGATAGTGATGGTGGAGGTACGGTGGTGGTGATGGTGATGGCATTGGTCAGATGGTGAGTTGGCAGCAATAACGATGGCTAGTTAGTGGTCATGGCTGACTTATAAACTTTGTATTCATAATAAAATAACAAAAAATATTACAGAAATAACAAAAATTCAATCTCACCAGGTTCAACAGGCCATTGAGGTACAACTGCCATCGCACTCGTGTCCAGCAACCTGTGCTAAATATTGCGCCCCAGACTGCCCCGTCCGCTGTTGTAATTTTTCTCCTCCGGCTCCTTTCGTATCTAGTCCTCCTCCAGCGCCAGTATACTGTCCACAAATTTGCTACAGCACGTGCGTCAGTTCCTGTCCTGCGGAATGTTGTTCAAGCACGCAACAAGGTGTTAATCGCAACACGTTGTCATACACAGTTAACTTACCGTGCCCATCCAACTGTTATTCTAGTTGCCATGCCAACTGTCCTGCGCAATGTTGCACATCGGAAAGTAAAAGGAACAGGCCGTTGCCATTCCAAGCAATGAACAGAATAGCTGAGGGAAACATTCAGATGATGCATGGAGATACTGCGGTCCCTTTTACGGGTATCTCGCCACCTTCATTGTCGACGATTATCGTCCGATCAAAGCTGCTTTGCCCAGACGTTTGTAACAAGGTGTGTTCCTGGCGCTGTCCCAAAGAGTGCTGTAATAAACAGAAAAAGGAAAGCATTAAACAAGAAAATTGGAATCTCGCGTCTTTTGGTAATTAACATTTTTTGTACAACAACATAATGATTCCTTTTTGTAAACAAAATGGATAAAGCTTAATGCACACTATAAATTTTCTTCGCTTAAATGAAAACACTTGCGAAAATTTGTGGCTTTTCTGACAACCTGGCTCAGCAGCCTTTCAGCAAAGAAGCTTGTCCTGTTAATTTTGTCAAAGTGTTTGCTAAACAAGTGTCATAGAAAATATATGGACGAGGAAATTTGCTCGGGTAATTAGGTTTAATGGGAAAATTAACTGAAGAGACTTAATTAACCACTGGTTACGAAGTTTTGGTGACAAGTGTTGTGCTCAGATAACACTTCCCCTTACATAAGCCAACATTAATTGTTACCATACTACTTAAACCGCAAAAACTGGTGGGTACTCTTCGCTAAATGAAGAAGTTCGTATCACAATGTGTAGCATTTGCAACCAAACTTGACATCTTAGTAAGTTCGATAAGCCCTAAGCTGCTGGCTACGGTTTTCTAGTGCTTACTGAATGATCATGAAATGAATTCGACTAGATTACAAAAAAAGCAGATTTGCAAAGAAACCGCTACTAACGTAGCCTGCGTAGCAGGCGTAAACGGGGAAGGAGAAGGGGAGCGAGAACGCGGGAGAAAAATGGGTTCGGACGAGGGAACGCCTGCTATAAAGACCCCCATTTTTCCATCTCCGCCCACCGATTTTTAGGTAATCTAATTAAGTTAACTGTCAATGCAACCGCCAATCAGAAACAGGCGCGCGCTTTCCTGCATGACTGACTGCACGCAGGAATTTAATGAAGCATCTAAAAATAAAGTTAGGATGAGAATTTTTTTCTAATCAAAGAACTTATACTTGCGCTTTTTTCCAAATAAGAGACACGAAGCTTTTCTAAATAAAAAGATCTATTAAGGTAAACCCCTCTTTGCTTCTGAAAATCAAACACGTTCAATTTTCGCTTCTAGGAAAGGTAAGCTTATTTTAAAACACGCAAGCGAAGAACCGCGATACATTTTGAATGGCATTTGTATTGACCGAAGTGCACGTTTTGAAATTCCAAAAGTAACGCGAAATCCATAATGTGAAGACTCGGACAATTAAAAAATATATTTCAATACAAATTTACAATAAAAAATGTAGGGTGCTTTACCATGGATTCCCTACAAAGTCAACAGCTTGAGTGATGTCTTATTGCAACCGCAGATTTCACTTTAAAACAACCGTCTGTTCTCAAAGAATAATTTCTTCGCTTTTAGTTCTCTGAGTTCCACTGTTTAAGGTGTCGAGCGTTTCTTTGGGCTTCTTCTTATAATTTATAGTTCTCAAAGGGTGAGTCTTCATTCCGATATTAAACGGAATATTTACACTGCCTCGGAAATTCACGCGTGAAACGGTGCAATGCTTTCTTGAAAAATCCACTCTGACAATGACAAAATCTCTTCTTTCTAGGACCGTATCCCTTTGGCAAAACCACTAAAACATCTCTTCCCTTTGGAAAGCTCTAACTACCGTTTCTCGCTCTGGTTTCGATTTCGCTACCTGGCCCGGCCTGCTAGCTGCTGCAACCAAGTTCAAATCTTCTAACCGCACGCCCTCGTCAAATTACGTCATTCCCGTGGGACTTACTGTCAAAAAATTAGCCAATCCAAACCGTTTACGCCTGCTACGCAGGCTACTACTAACGTTTCCATAGTGCCCATCTGTGGCTACATGTTACCGAAGCACGCATGTGCTGTACTTGTGACTTCATTCATTTTCTTCGGTTTTGACATATTACAAATACTTTCCAAGGATACCATAATAATTTCCATATCGGACAATATTGTCTTTCAGATTGTAAAAATGGTGTTGCGACCGTCGGTGGAAATGCCAAGGGCGCCTGTTGCAAGTTTCCCTTTATATACAAGGGTGCAGTTTTCTGGACATGCACCACTCAAGATGCAGTGAAAAAATGGTGCTCTGTCACTAAGGTGTTTGAGATTGATAAAAAGTGGGGATTCTGCAGCTAACTTGGTGAGAAATATGTAACTGTTAATAATAATAATGATAATAATAATAATAATAATAATAATATGTAGACACTTTTTGTAATCCAGTCGTTTCCTTATTCCGCACTATTCTCTATTAATAAGTCATAACTTGTTTTAATTCATATCTGGAAAGAATTCGCTCTCGTTAACTGCTAGCCCTCTCGTCTTCCTATTTCACTGAGGTTTTCCCGAGGCCAGCTGGACTATGAAAACTAATAATACTACATAAGAGAAATGAAAAACCCGCCTTGTATTTTCGCAAATCAATGTCCAGGGAAAGGCGTTTCAGTGGGATTGGCTAATAACTGATGGGAATGAATTTTTAAAGGAATGCCGTTTATTTACCCCCCCGTAGTGTCATTTGTGTCATTTGTTGCCTGTGGAAATGACACTACGAGTTCAAACAGAAACAATATATACTGACATAACAGCGTGACATATCGGGCGAGTTTAGTCGAGCTAACTACGGTTCATATTTTGAAGAGAGTCAGTAGAGCCAAAATACCCAATCTAATCAAAAGGTATTACTTCTCATGCTTTCTTTAACAAAATTAACACCGAAATAATGAATATATGAAATGCAGAATAATGCAGTACATGTAAAGAAAATCACCGCAGTTGTGATGCAACTTATGCAGTTGCGAAAAGAAACCCTGAAAAAATTCAACTGCGATGGTCTTCTTTACATTTAAGAAAATTGTCACTATTTATTTTTTCTTCGTTAGAAAACACATTATGAACCTTACTTTATGGACAATTCAGACGTGTCATCATGCTCCACATGACTCGTGCTAAGAAAGCTCCAAGACAGATCTAGCTTGAATGCAAACAATGGCTGCATGAAATCAGGAAGGACAGGGAACTACGCTAAGACTAGATGAAGAATGACAAGACATTTTTTTTAAAGCTTGGATTCTATTTTTTTCTAAGGATATCAGAATGCTTTGGTCTTCGACAAAATTTCGTTTAGTCTGAAAATAAAGAGCATTTTTTAAAACATCGTCTGGCGAACATCCTTTCTTAATGGACAACGCCTGATGAAAAAAATCACCACTATATTAAGCACTATTTTTGTTTTTGTTTTTTGTTTTGTTTTTTCACTGAGCAGTTAACTTTTCTACAAGCTCATTTAGCGTTGCTTCTTTTTTCGTAAAATTTGCAAGCATGGATAATGGTTTACTGGTATGACGAGTAAGTATAATCAGGGGGCTATCTTATGATAATTATAATATATATATTTAGCCAAGCCTAAAAGCGGAGCCCCCCTTTTTGTTTTGTCTGTTTTTTGCTTTTGTTTTTTGTTTTGTTTTTTTGTTTTGTTTTTGCTGGCAGTTATTAATTTGTGAAAATACTCTCATCCAAGTCGTTTTATTAAAAAAAAAACACAGAAAAAAAAAAGAAAAAAATCCTTGTTCCCGCTGACTGTCGAACCCGGCTCGTCGGCGTGAGATGCCGGTAACTAGTCCACTAGGCCATGGGCGTTTGACATCGATTTTGTAGTTAATTTTTATACTTATAGTTCTTTCTTCGTGACAAGCTGCCTATCAGCATGAAAATGCTGGTGTTTTTCCTGGCAAAATATGTTCGAAACGCCGTAAAAACCATGGTTGTGGACAGAAAAAACCAAAAAGCACTAGCTCTGCTATATTTGGCGTCGAAACCGCTGCGAAAAGCTGCGAACTCAAGCGGTGTGCCGACCGAGTTTGAACAGAACCGACGAGGCAAATTTGAACTTTTTGCCTGAACTTTATCGCCGAATTTCTTTCGCCTAGATTGAACTTTTCCCCTTCCACCAAAAAGACAACTGAGTGTTCTTTTGAACTTTTTTTTTCCACTAACAAATTTGTTTTTGGCTTTTGTTGTCTTTGCTTGGTTTGCTACAACGCGGGTCAACATGCGATTTCGCGCCGAAAACACACGGGATTCAGCACAGGATTCTATCCAGTGTAGGAAGTGTATTGGTAGCCCTGTGGTGCGGACGGACGGAAGTACGGACGGACAGATGTACGGATGGACGGTCACGTGACTACTACGTCACTACCAAAATTTTTTGGCTTGATAGATTACCAAATTTCCTTAGCAATGGAGCTCCGCTGACGCGCTAGCGCGCTGGCTCCGCTATTACGTCACATTTTATTTGAAAGGGTAACAGTAGTTTCCTGTGTAATGGTTTACGGATACGACTTGTGATTTGCATATTATGGATCGTAAGGTAAAAGTAGTTGAATGCATAATTAAGTATGGGGTACTAAATATATCTGTCCGAAATAATTTCCTTTCCGCAATGAATATTTTTTCTTCGGGCAGCTCCAATGATTGAAATGATTGAAGAAGCGTGCGTGCGGCAGTTATACATGTTTGATAACGCTACTGCTGAAATAATCACATCGAGCGTTTCGCACAGTTTACAGTAAAAACTCAATATGTACAAGAAACATGAAAAGAAAGATTTCAATGAAAGGTTTTTGTGTGGATGTGGGTATTTATCGACTTTAGAACGCTATTTTATGGAGAATGACTCTCAAGTGGAAGCTCTTTATTTTTAACACAAAATCGACAAAACGAACAGACCTCCCGCGCTATCTCGAACTCTCAAGTGAAAAGCACAAGTAGACCTTTCCAATTATTTATAGCAAACGGATTTTCGAACTGGTGCCACACTCTTTAGTGAAAAGAAAGACAAAACAAAGAACCTAATTAAACAGAAACAAGAAAACAAGACTCTCATGTTCGGAAAAGATCAATCTCGTGGGAAAAGGTAAACCCTAAGTCCCACACCGCACTCGATGTCGGCTTCTTCATAGAATCCGATTCCGATTCTTTGGTAATGCGTAAACTGTTAAAGCCAGTGAACTAAGGAAATGAAAGAAAATGTTTAAAAAATGTTTCAACGGAAATAAGGGAATAGCAAGGTATATTTACTCGTGTAAAGTGTTGCAAAGTAAAATTAAATAAGGTGTATTTACGGGAAAATACAATTTTCAATGCTGGGACCAATTAACAAATTTAATTTTCTTCTTCGAACCCATAGAAATGTTCATGACGAGAACAAGCACTTACCTGCACTGTAAGGCTATCTTTTTCAACCCCAACCAACGAGTTAACTTTCACATTTTCAAACCAGGGATAAAATGCTTCCTTTGAAAAGTCGTTGATCTTCAATGACCTCATAGAGCGTTCAGTGGCGCGACCAGACTTGTCAGCGGGTGGCTCTCTGATCTGGCGGCAAAGCTATACCACGTTTGTCTCACAAATCTAAAACTGGAACTCGAGTCATACACGAAGCTGATTCTCATGTCATGAACATGCAGTATGGGAATCGTACTGTTGTTGTTATGGGGCATTCTTCTGTGTAGTTTTCCTGGATCATGTTTAGCTGTGAAGATAAGACATAAAGGTGAGCTGCACGCGGATTTAAAACATATGCTTTCTCTCACCCATCTATACTAAAACCTTTAAATAGGAAAATGTCTAGTAATTAAATAAGTAAGTAGTTGGCTACTGTCGAGGGTGAAAATTGCCCATTTTAATACGTTGTGCAGTACCTTTGTTGTTTTGATTCAACTTACTTTCACGGGAAAGTAGTTTTTGTAACGATGAATGCATCAATGACATTACGAAACCTCTCGTACATGTAGTAATGCGATAGTCGCGGCAGTACAGACCAACTTCAGTTTTCTAAGGTCAAAATAAATATGGTTGTCCTTTTGAAAGTCAGTACTTGAAAACCAATCGAGGTATTTGCTGAGATCGGGTGTTTCAATTAATTTTTGTCAGTTTCCATGCTAAACGACTGGTATTCTGACAATCACGAGATGAATTGGTTGACAATTGCTTCCGAAATGTTTTTAATTAGGAAAAATCATAAACAGAAGAAAACCATTTTTCTTTTATTCTTCCAATCAACGAAGTAACAGATAATTTTTTTTTCTCGAAACAAAGACCTGGTTTTTACTTGCGATGCAAACATACTGAGAGCAGGCGCATGAAGCCAAGCACAAGTATAACGACAAAAATGTTTTATCCTTTGAGCTTAGTTTGCGTTTCGACAGATTACATGTAGGATTTCAGCCCAGGCTGAAGTTCAGCTCGATTAGGGGGCTTACGAAAGAGCCCGTGATCACATGAAGAATGTTTTAGCCAGGGATGAAATTTAACTCGGGCTGAAAATCCCAGTCATGTTTGACTTAGTTTGGCTTGGACGTTCAGCCCGACCAAACTGGTTGAATCAAGAAACTCGCGAAAACACAATCGGGTCGCAACCAGGGATGAAACTTAACTCTATCTTGACCAGCGCGAGCACGAAAACGCAGCGCAAGCGCAAGAGCGCAAAAGTCCACTCTCAGAAACGGAGGCGCATGCAAGCACAAGGATCAAAATGTGTTGTTTTCTAATTGTTGCTTCATTGACAAGTTTTAGCTTTAAGGCCCCATTTTAAAAAAATATATATTTTTTAATTTTCAATTTTTTAATCATCTAGTAGTTCCCCAGCCGTGCTGAAATTTGCCATGTAAGTGAGCCCTCAGTGTATGAAGTGTCCTGTTGTCAGCGTTAGTTGAAGTGCTAGCCAGGATTAAGGGATGATATCCCGGCTGATAAATCATTTTCTCTTAAGAGTGAACGGGAACTTGCTGTAAGCTTGCTTTGGTGTCTTGAAAGAGAAAGAAAACCGCCAACAGGAAGGAAAACCTGCTAAAAGTGACGCGGGTGAGGGGTGACAAAAAAGTCAAAGTGAGTGAAAACGGCTTAAAAAGGCAAAGTTCCATTGATTCTCTTGTGAGGCAATCAGATTTATCAAATTGCAAAACCACTTTAGCTTCCATCGTTGATGAAGTCCTGCACTTTATTACAAACCTACTGCAGGTTTTGTTTTGCTCTTATTATTATTTTTTATCCGCGTTAGTTATCCAAAGAAATTAATGAAGCGATTTTCTGAAATTTGAAGCGATACTGTCTCTTTAACTTCAATGCATGAACTTTTTCCCAGAGTCTGTAAAAAAAAAATTTAATATAATGAACGGCATACCATAAGGGTATGACTTAATACAACAATAAAAGTTCTCCAAACATTATTCCTTTATTACATTTTCAATCCTTGTAGTGCAAAAAGAAAAACGTGTTCTCATCCTCGCAAAACAAGAGCTTGCAAAGCGGGGACTTTACGGTTAGTATTTACAGTTACGGAAAATAAAGCAATCGGTGATTGCTAAATTTGAACTTGTGTGCAGTCGCAAAATTGCTTTTTTTTTCACGTCGAGAAAGGAATTTCGAATTAAACTAAAACAACAGCTGACTGGGAACTAACTGCACACAAACTTAAAGGTCGCGTTTTGTAAGGGAATGTTTCATAAAGACTTAAAGATTTCTCTAGATTGGATAAAATTGGTGACGGGCATAACTCCTTGAGATCGCTTAAAACCTCCCATATGCTAAGTTTAAAGTCTTAAAATGACAAACCAATCATCCTTCAACCATACTTTTTTAATGTGCGAAATGATTAACTATTTGCAAAGTTGCTTCTACAGACACACGACTACTTTAAAATTTCATTTGTCGCTCTTTAGACATCACGAGGCAACAAGGAGTGATTGTTGAGAGATGGGATGGAATCGATGGATACCTGGTCAAAAAATTTCTGGAAGATCCCCGTTTTCCTGATATGCCGACATATTTTTCTTACGCACCAACATTCCAGCTACCCAACAAGTGGGGAGACAACTATGGAGCTCGAGTTAGAGGCTTTTTTGTACCCCAACAGACTGGACCTCATGTCTTCTTCATAGGTATTACACTTGAAACATTAACAAATATACTAGACGTCCCTTCAAGATAATATAATATCTTTACAAGATGATTTTAAAAGTCTGAATCCCGGTTTACAATTGAAAACAAGAGTTTAAACACGGGACGCTTGTATAACTTGAGACTGAGGATCCCAGCCCGTCAGTCACAGTTCTCAACGGGCGCTCACCCAGCGCATTTGATTGGCTCACCACGAGACGAGAAAATTTGAAACTGCTTGGGAAAAATAATCATTCAAGCATGATGATGATGACACGCAGCCAGAAAATTGGCTAAAATTTTATCTTCTTTCATTCCCTATGTTTCAGAGAAAAGAAATACTCTTTTAATAAAGCCATGGCTATGACAGTGTATAAATGAGAGCGA
Organism: Siderastrea radians; assembly: GCA_964017195.1. Classification (NCBI taxonomy): domain Eukaryota; kingdom Metazoa; phylum Cnidaria; class Anthozoa; order Scleractinia; family Rhizangiidae; genus Siderastrea; species Siderastrea radians. The sequence goes on along the minus strand of OZ024889.1, from coordinate 11,343,876 downwards.
GTGGTTCAAAACAACATCGCGTGAAAACGAAACATTCAGAATAGATTTAGAAACTTGAAAAAAAATTATATTAAACTGAACTGTTTTAAGTTGTTCCCACTCATGAACTGGTCAACCAAAAAGTAAAAGGTATCGAATGAAATTTTTGGTTTTTATCCGTGTTAAAACGAATATTTCAACTGTAGACACAATATTTAGGTTATTCTGTAAAATAATTTCGGGTCGACATAAAGTAAAAGGTGTTTGTATTTACTGAACTCCAGTTGATATCTTCACGGTAAATCGTATCAGGGCAACTTTCTTACTGTAATTTAAGTTTTCAATTTATTATGATTGATTATTTTTTACTAGAAAGCCATTTAGTCGAAGGAAAAGTTTATAACTGTTCAAACGTTTCACGACCATTGTTTCCTCTACATTTGAACTTGTCAAATGCTTCCCACGATCCTTTTTATGGGCTCGAGCTGTGTTTTAAGGCCGATATACATTCTAACGAAAGTTTTTTTCAGCGGCTCAAATAAAAGAGGTATGCATATCAAAGATTATAGTTCGACTCGGATAAATTTTGCCCTCTTGATGAATTTTCCTGTGCCAAACCAACTGAATTTATCCGTGTTCGGACCTTTTGAAAAGGTAGCCTGAGCACGGATAAGATTGCTACACGTACCAAGAAAACCAACCCGGCTCAGACAAAATGTACAGCGTAAACGATCAACGTTATTCTTCAGCTTTTAGCTTGGTAGAAAGTGACGTGTGAAAAGACGTAACCGTGCTATATTTTTGGCACGCGTACCATTTTTATCCGAGCCGTGCCAAAAATTTTCCGTTTACACTACACAATTTTCTTCTTTTGGTGCACGTTATGATGGCGCCTAAAACTGATGAGAAGAGAAAACATTGCTTATGTCAGTACATTTATTAGCGGCTGATGCACTTATTGGAAGGTTATGTACAATCGTCTTTAACAAAATGGCGGACAGAACGAAACGTGTACTTATCCTGTTTTCATTGCAAATGGTTTGAACCCAGGAGTCATGTCATAAGTCGGTAAATTACGATCGTCCAGGTGGGTTTAGACTGTTTGAGGTGACATTGACTGGCGTGTCGACAACCTGGGAAGTCATCATCATCATAGTGAATTGTGAATAGTTGGTATTCTTTCTTTTGCGGATACGTGTACAGTTGATAGGTTTTAGGATTTCGCACGATGTGGTGGGTTTTGTAGACGGAGGTCTCACGCGGTTTCAGGAGTGGCTTTTGGATTTCATCCAACACGTTCTGCTTCATGACAGTGTAATTTAACTGGGTTTTTCCCTCACTGTTGAGGCGAAAACCTCGGACTTTACATTCCACTTTGCCTTTGTGGGTTTGGTAGCCATAATTCTTGGGACCTCCCGACACGAATTCCACAATGTAGTCGTCCTTTTTCAATTCACTCGTAAAATCGCCGAGGTAAGGACCCAATTCTGGGTTGGTTTGACCCTTGTCTTGCAAAAAAAGAACAGAGTCCGTGTCGTAGTACAAGACCCGTTCTCCCAAGGGTTCCAAGGCCTCGTACAGACGGAGACGGGCATGACAGGTCGTGAAACAGGCGATGAAGATGTTGAGGTTGGGTGAGACGGGGATGTCTTCCTTTTGGTGTTGATAATGGACCTCCACCATTTGATCATTGATAATGGACACGTGACGTACATCCAAGCTATCGGTGTCCAAAAACCGATGAAAGGCTTGGGGTCATCAAATTCTTGGACTTGGGTCTTGTTGAGCCGTTGTCCAAATTTACCCCACATGGAATTGAACATCATTTTAGCCAGGGTACGCAGTCCCGGGTTGTATTCGATGTTGGCATACTCCAGGCGGATGCCCTCATGCTTGTAATAATTGTCGATGTAGGCCTGTTTGTGTTCTTCTGTGTTGACTCCTTCGGGCCACCCACTGGCTTCTTGCTTGATTTTCAACCAAGTATTGACGTAGTCTTCGAAGAGTCCTTGACAGGTTTCTTCAAAATGCCAGACTTCGTAGATGTACTGGACTTCGTACCCGAGCTCGACGGCTTTCTCTAATTCGGGGCTGCACCATGTACTTGTCAGGGCGCGTTCCTCGTCGGTGTGAGGGCAATGATATGATCTCTCTAGAAGGGGTTTGTCCATTTCTTCTTTCACACACGTCGCACAGAGTGGAAAGAGCAGTTTGCTGTCATAGCGGTAAGGCAGGACGGGATGGTACAGTTCACGTGGAGGGAGGACTTGGCACTGAATCAGCCCAAAGTACTGGTGGATGTCCGTGTGACCCGGATGTGTAATGAAGGTAGGATGTCCTTTAGGGTAGACAGAGGTTTTGTTGACCCAAGGGTACAAGGAGGTGACATCGATGTAATGGATCTTTTGACTGGATGTGACATGATGGTACAGTTTCACGGCATTGGTACGTCCTCCACAGAAAGCGTCGCGTGGATTGAGGGGTTTTGTGCTTTGAAGGTTAGCTACAAACGTACGGATGTCAAGTGAGGTGTCGTTGAGACTTGCCCAATCGTATCCCCACATTTCCACCACCGTGTATCCTTGTTCTCTTAAATGTTTGGTCCTTTGTTGCGTGGTCTCGTAGACATCTTGCATGGTGCGATCACAGTGGCGTCGATGTGTTTCGTGACGGTTGGGGAAACAGCGAGTACATCCATGCCAGAAACAACCGTGATATTCGTAGATAGTGTGGGTAGTAACATCGAAACCGTCCACATGGAGCTTGGTACCAGGGATGCGATACTCGCCGGCATTTTTCGCATGTTGAATATGGGGGGCTTGGTGTTGTTGGCACCAGGTTAACCATTCGATGGCCTCGTTGGATTGATTGACGTAATTCTTCTTCCAACCAAGGGTGGGTTCACTGGCAATACTGTTAGGGATCATCCGATTCATGCGTAAATCCATGTTGCAGGCAGAAGCAATGGTGATGTGGTCAAAGGGGTTGAACCCCGCTTGAGCTTCAAACAATCGTTTGAAAGTCAGACATCCTTGTTTCAAGAGCCGTACATCTGATTCACAGTAGGCCACCAATTCTTTCTGGAAGTCAAAGACCACTTCCTTCTCGCGTTGTTCTTGATGCCACTTTTCCAAGGCTTGCTTGCCTTCGGGAGACATGGTTTCGGGCATGTAGTAATCGAGGGCCGGGACGATGCCCACGTACGTTTGGTGGCCACGGATATTGAACTTGTGGGGGAAGTAACCTTTTTTCAATTCCGTTAATCCAAAGGTTTTGGGAAAGGCGGACAAAGGCATCTGGAAGAAACTGAGTGAATCGATGAAACGGATCCGGTCGTGTTTGACTTCCAACAGTTTGCACCCGTTGCGGAGCTGCTGGACGATCCGGTTGTCACTATGGTATTGCTGGACGACAAAGTACCCGTCATATCCTTGGAAATTATGAGCGAGTACATTGACTTGTCGGGTGTCGTTCAACGTGAGGGTATCCAACCATTCGAGAAAATCTCGGGTACAATAGGGGCCTGGGAAACGAATAGGTTGATCGTTGTCTTCGGTTTCGGCCACGAGGAGATTGGCAATGTGTTGTTCGTCGGGTTGCATGGCCTCAATATCAAAAAACACGTGCAAGGGGGGCAGGTCCTCTTCCTCTGGGGTGGTTTCAGGCTCCGCGGCTGCTGCTCCTCGTTTGGCGCGAGGACCTCCTTGGTGTTTCCTCTTTCTCTTCTTCTTGTCTTGAGGCTTGGGGGCTCTTTGAATAAAACAAAGATGAGTTTCACCGTGCACGTATTCATGGCAAGACGGGCAGTCCACGTAGTAGCATTGGTGTCTGGCAATCTGTTGTAATCCAACGTCCTGTTTAAGACAGTTAGGACAGCGACGGCGACGAAAGCACACGGAGGACTCTAGGTTGGTCGCAGGTTTGCCAGCGTGGTCCTTGACGACATGTGCTTGGAAGCAAGTGTCTCCGAAAAAGTCCCGATGACATTGTTGGCAACGTTGGGTGGCTTTGAGACGTCGAGGGTAAGCATGAAGAAAATCAGGGCACTCTTTTTGGCAACAGGCCCGGCAATGACGTTTTTGTTTGGTGCATCGATGTTGTCCCTCAGTATTGTAGGGTTTCCAACAGTAGGCACAGACGTAACTGGACCCGAAAAATCCAGGTAAACGGGTAATAACATCGTAATGGTCATGGTCGTGGAGTAAAATCAATTGTTTGTCTTGGGGGTCTCCATAGGTGGTGATGTGGAACGACCGGTCAGCATCCACTAAAATAATCTGGTAACCGGCCAGGGACGGGGCCTTACTGAAGGCCGTCAACGCTTCGTAACTGCAAGGACCGAAGGGCACCTTGGCTTCGTGATGGAGCAAGAGAGCCAATTCTTTTTGGAGGGATTTTCCTTGGCGAATGCTGTTCCATTTTGGGTGCTGGTCCACTCTGGCTTTGGCAGTGACGAGGGCTCGAGCACAACAGAGTTCATCGTCATTTTGGATGCGGATGACACTCCTTTTGTTAGTCGTTAAGACTTGGAGTGTGGGGTGGCCTGGTTTGCCACGACGGGGTTTGCCGGTTCCCTGAGGGGCATGATGGACTTGAGTAATGGATAATTGAAAGGAGTCATCCATTTCAAATTGTTCGTTGCTGTTGAGGGCTTGCGCTAAACGGTGGAACAGGGCCTCGACACGCTCCCTGTCTTCACGCCATTCACCCGCACGTAATCCCCAGCCCTGAAAATTGTTGTGAAGACGATTGGAAGCGATGGTGAAGTAGAGGCGATCTTGATCGTGGAGGTCAGGCGTGGTGACTAACACTTGATTCACGGCTCGACGTAAACCATCTTGTAGGGCTTCCGTGATGTTTTGACCTGGAATCAACTTCCCCGTTTGGCGTAAACGGGTGTTGAAATGACGTTCATGAACCCCCATACGCGTGCTCCGACGGTTGACATAATTGCCGATCTGAAACTCGAAGGCGCCGTCTGCACTGGTATCCAAACCTCCCCCACTTTGTTCAAGGAGGTGGGTTTGAAAGGCACGTTGCCGTTCGAAGCGATCCAAGGCCTCTTGACAGAGGTCATCCTCGTCACGGCAAGCCATCTCTTCAGGAGTTAACAGGGTTGTCTCTTCTGGCTCTGAATCGGACATCTCCAGGCCTAGCATGGCTAAAACCTCATGTTGGGCGAGGCCACTGGGCCCCGCCGCCTCCTCCTCTTGGTGAGAGGACATGATCAGATGAACTCGCTGGAGGTCGGGGTTCGTTTTTTATAGAGAAATAAAGGTCACGTGGGAGAAGGGGGTGGACCAATCATCAAGAAGGGCACAGGGTGCCCTGGGAGGGGTGGGGAAGGGGTGGGGGGACCCCCCTCCCCCTCTCTAGTTGGGACCATCATGCCACGCGGGGAACGAATGAGACACTATAAAAGAGATCGAACCTCGGAGGTGAGTCATCTCAACATGGACTCTCGCCATGAGAAGCTGCTAGAGGCTTTTGAAGACTTTGAACTTGATCTCGAGGTGGAGGAGATTTTAGAGAAAGTGAAGGAGGAGTTGACGCTCGACCTAGGAGTCAGCGAGTTTGGGGAGCAGCTGTTAGAGGAAAGAAGGAGACTGAGACAGGCAGCCCAGGCAGCCCAGGCAGCACGAGCCACCTACGTGAAACAACATTGGACCCCCGGTCATTATCCCCAGTTGACGACGGATTGGTTTATCGAGGGGCTTGACTACTGCTGTGATTACTGGCGCAACCAATTTAAACGCCCTCTCACCCCTCCGCCAGCACCGCCACCATCGCCCAATATCTGCCGGAAACGAGGGCCTCCGCCGCAGCAACCGACGACGCACGACCTACCGACAAAACAACGACGACCTTAACGACAAGGACTATGACTCAGACGACGACTTTGACGACAAGAACGACAAGAACGACAAGGACTATGACCCCCACGACGACACCGACGACGACGACGAACTGGCAGTCCTCAGGGCTAAACAAGCACGCAACATCGCCAAATGTGCACGGTACCGGGCCGAACACCGAGAGCAAGTAACCCCCTCCAGAAAAAAGTACCGAGAAAGGAACCGAGAGTTCATAGCGATGGCTGCCAAGTGTTACCGGGAAAGGAATCGAGCCCGCGTGGCGGAGAGCAAAAAGCGCTACCGCGAAAAAAATCGAGCCCAGCTGGCGGAGTACGACAAGCGCTACCGGGAAAGGAATCAAGCCCGCTTGAAGGAGGCCCGAAGGCTCCGCCGGGAAAGGAATCGAGACCACTTCAGGGAGTACGGCAAGCGCTACCGGGAAAGGAATCGAGCCCACTTGTCGGAGGCCGCAAGGCTCTACCGGGAAAACAATCTGGAACGGTGCCGGATGTATGAGCAACAATATCGGGAGACCCATCGAGAGCTGTTGAGGGAGAAAGGGAGGCGCCGTCGAGCCCGCCTGGCGGAGAAAAAGAGAGCTCGAGAGAAAGGGAATGCCTTAGGACCTTTGACACTCACCATCCCCCTTACGGATTATTTGAAATCGTCTTCGGGGTGCTGTCGAGCCCGCCTGGTGGAGAAAAAGAGAACGGCGGAGAAAGTCAAGGCATTAGGACCTTTGACACTAACCATCCCCCTGACGGATTGTTTGAAATCCATTCCTGTGACGGCGTATGTGAAAGCCTTTTGTGACTCCCTCGACTCTGGGGACACGAACGTATCGCCCCCGGAGTCCTTTGTTCAACTCCTTGAGGAGGACGCTCATACTCTGCTTGATTTGGATTCGGGGGCTGTGCAAGTCGTGGAACCCCCTGACTTGGACGACCTTTCCTCTTTGTTGCAGAACATATCGCCGGACGAGTGGGCCAAGTTGTTGGAGGAGATCGAGGAGTCTTCTTCCTTTGATCTGGAGGCCTTGGTGCCCCCTGAAGACCTCGTTCATGTGGAGGACATGTCGCCCGACGAGGGCGTCGATTTGATGTATGATTTAGTGACTTAGACTCTGAACATTCGTATTAGTATTTGGCAGAAAAAATCGTCTCCGTATTTGGCAGAACATTTTATCGTGGCAGAACATTCAATCGTGACAGAACATGTTATCATTGTGGTAGAACGTTTGGAATCAAAGAGACAGTGATTGACATTTTCATTTTTTATTTTTATCAACGTGGATCATTTTGTCTACATCACAACGGGTTCTCAAAAACAACGAGGGTGTCATTAAAGTTTACAATTTTAAACGTTTCTTGGTTTGCATGATTTTTTTGACCACGCGTTCCGTCTTGGTTTTCTTGCCGGGTAAGCGATCAATGGCTTGGATCATCTTGGTATCGGCTTTCCATTTGTCTTGCAAATTCTTGGCACGGCTGTAATCAATGTCGTGTTGTTTAGCAATCTGGTCCAAGCGATTGATCCCGGGATCCCCCCGTTTCAGACGTTTGGCTAAATGCGTGCCAGGGCCCATGTACTGATAACCAGGCCAATGAAATCCCTTGCCGGTTTTAGCGATCCATTTTTGTACATCCAAGGCCCCTCCTCGTTGGGTGCGTTTGAGTCCCCTTCTCCTCCTCTTGGTGGGCATCTTTTTTAGTCACTGTCGTAATCCAGTCGACGTCGTAACTTTTTGCCTTGGGCCCAATCTTCCCAACTGGGTACGGGTTTCAATCGTTCCACTTCACGCGCGGGTCCTTTGCCTTTGCCTTTGCCCCAAGGACTCTTGGCTAACTTTTTTTCCAAGGTCTTGCGACGTTCTCGAATGGCTTCTAAACGCGACCGGATATCCCCTCGACTGGTGGATGGGCTCCCTTTCTTGACAATTTTACTAGTGGTGGCCGCTCCTTTGCCTTTCTTGGTGGCAGGGGTAATGGGTGGTTTGGGGGTGGACGGGTTGCCTTTTATCATGCGCTTCAACCACTGTTCCATGGGTCCGGTCACCAAATCCCCGGCCTCTTCCTCGCCTTCTTCGCCTGGTGGACCACCCGGTGCCCCACACCCACGCCTCCGGGAAATTGACGAATGCGTTTGGTTAACTTGGTTAATTCTTCACTCAACGGTTTAGTTTGAGCATTGACCAGGGCTGGGGGCAATTGGGGGTTGGCTAACAAGACATGTTTTTTGGCGGCTAACGTGGCAGCTTTGTTCAACAAGGCATTTTCGGTGAGTTCTCCTTTGTAATATTGAATGAGTTGTTCCAAGTCCTGGTGGGGAATCATGTAGACCTCGTCCATGGTGATTAACTACAGTCGGGGCAAAGTTGGTCACGACAGCTCTCACAAAGACGGGACCTCAACATATGTTGGTACTCTTGATACAACAGGTGATATTTATGCTTCCAATAAGAACCCTCGTCTTTCCACTGGTCGGTGGCCCGATTGGCCTCTTGTAACATCCACGTAGGGAGGGTTAACGAACACATTGACATAACACGTGATGTAGTCCTTGAAACAACCCGCGTCCTTTTTGTTGGACCAACCACGCACGACGCTTTTTGACGGAATGTCGACGACGTCCCAAATCACGTAGCACCTTTTTATAGGGTTGAAGTTTGGCCAGCATGGGTGGGGTCACAGGAATCTTGTTTTTTAAGAAGTTCAAGACCAATTCACTCACAGCATTGATTTGATCGGCATTGGCATGTTGTAACAAATCTTGACGTTTGGAGCCATTGGCTTCTTGTAACATGGACCGTAAAAACGGTAATTGACGTCGAAGACGTTCCATCTTTTACCGATGGCGACGACGATACCGTTGGTTGGCTTTTTCAATCGTGCGTTTTATACGTTTATCCGTTTCCAAGGCCACGGCTTTCCCTAATCCTGCCATGGCGGGGACCAATAGATTTAAAAAACCTCCTCGTTGACAACGTCGTCGTCGTGGTCTTCTCCTCAAGGATACCATGAGTGCGACAATACACGTTGAAGGGCTTTGTTTTGTTTGATCACGTCTCGCGTCTCTTTATAGCCTTGACGGGTATTGCGTTTGAAATCTTGCCACCATCCACTGCCTTGTTGTTTGATTAAAGCCCCTCCTCCTTGACGTCGTTTCCTTTTTCTACGTCGTCGTCGTCTTTGGACGGCCATGGTTCTAAGAGTGTGGGACTGGGAGGGAGCGGCTTTTTATCTGTCCAATAGCCTTTGGGTCTCAAGGGACGAGGGCATCAGTCCACATAGCATAGGGCTTCCACGGGTTGGTACACAAAGTGACGATGGTACTCTTGGACGCATCGTTTGGGTAACGGAGGGGTGAAATCCACAATGGTATCATCCAACGTTTGCATCTTGATTAAAAATCCTTCCAGATCCTCCAAGGGAACACCACGGACATAGGTTTTCAATTCGGTCAAGGCTTTGGCATAGGTGGTAAATGCAAATCGACTCATGGTCACTTTAAATCGGTATTGTTTAAAATCATTCCATCCTTTGACGACCGTCCCCACCGCCGCCAAACATGCTACCAACGTACTGTTTTCCAAAAGGGGTCCAGCAATCATGCCGGCAGCCATCAGGAGTAACGCCATGCCATTGAACAAGGCATTGACACACTTGTAATGATTCAACATTTTTCGATAACACCACCATTGTTGATGGTAAAAGGCATACAAGGAATCCATGCGTTGTAATAATTCCGGTGGGAATTGAAGGCCATGATGTTTCGATCCATTCAATAACGACACGGTGGTTTTCATCACGGCGAAACCCGGGACGAAGAGGTTTGTACGCTCGGGGCTCCTCCCTGTTTATAACTGGTCACAATGCTATTGGTCATGGTAACATTGGCAATGTCCCGTCCTTGGGCCAATTGTTCTTGATCTTGTAACATCATCCGTAAACGACGTTGTAAATCTGCTTGGCGTAAGGTACGAGGGGGTGGACTCCCAGTCCAAGATCCTCGAGGGGTGGCTGGATTAGAGGCAGGTGTCATAGGCGAAGTGGGGGTATTTCGTCGTCGTCCTCGTACTCGTCTCGGTCGTCGTCCACGACGACCCCCACCACCCCCACCACCACCACCACCACCGCCACCACCACCACCACCACCAGCACCACCACCAGCACCACCACCACCACCACCAGCACCAGCACCAGCACCACCAGCACCACCACCCCCAGGACCACCACGTCCACCACCACGACCAGCACCGCCACCACGTCCACCGCGTCCACCACGTCCTCCACCATCACCCCCGGCACCCGCCGCTGTCAATAATCTGGCGCTCCCCTGACTAAGGGGGGTTCGCGCGCCGGACGACAAGCGAGCGCTCCCCCAAGTAAGCGGAGTATTCGGGGAAGACGGCGGGGTGGTCTGTATACTGCGGTATGATCCTGAACTTCCTACCCCGGCGGGGGAAGAGGTCTGTACAGGCATTCCGAAGGTTGCGGGGTCAGGGAGCGATTCCAGATATCGGGTGAGGGCATCATAATCACCCGCCTCCTCCATTTGATCAAAGGCTTGGTCAATCAAGTTTTGGTCCCCTGTATCCAAAATTTCTTGGATGGTCCCTGGAGACACTTGATTAGTCGCAGTTGCACCAACGCCGGCGGGGGCCACGGTATCGTACGCTTGCGGAGGTTGACGATCGTCATCGGCCATGCTAACTCTCTTGTCCTGTTCCAAGGGGGTGTCGTGCCTTTATAGACGTTTTTGATAGGTGCGAGTCCATCCTTCGTCTATTAACAGGTGACTCAACAACCGTTGTTGATCGGAGGAGGCCGGGTGTAAATCCAACATCAAATAGCCATACGGTCGTGTGGTGGCCTGATGAAACGTCTCCAACGTGTCTTTCCAGGTGGTCGGAAACGATTGAAGCATGACATTGCGTACCCCTAATTGATCTCGGGGATTCTTGAACGCTACAATGTAATGGGCATTGCGGGAAATACTTTTGGCATATCGGCCCACGGGAAACATATCTTGGCACAAGTACAGCACCGTCACCCCTTGATGATGCGAATGTTTGGTGAATAAATCCAACACGCGTTTATCGTGACTCCCTTCATCCATTAAATCATCCAAGACGAGGACCCCTTGATGGCCTGGAGGAAACCATTGGACCAACGCATCATGATCGGGAAGGCCTTCGTGAAACACCACCCCTTGATCTTGCATGCCTCGAAATCGATCTTGCCAGGCCCCATAACAATAATGCACTTGAGTCGGGGGACTTTCAAACAAATCTGGGTTCTCTACCAAGAGTTTTTCCGTAAACACGGTTTTGCCACATCCCGAAGGCCCCACGACCAAAATACTGGAGGGGGTATGAAAACGAAACGGTTTCCCCGTTTGCATGATGAACACTAAGACCCATGAAGAAAAAAGGGCACCTTTTTATTGGAGTCGGTGGGACTCGAACACACGCACACGACCTCCTATTGTTTCGGGGATCCAAAGGCTCTACCGACTGAGCTACGACTCCGACACACTTTTTCCAACCTATTTTTTATTTAACCATTCCGTTGATGATACGGATGACAACAGAGTTGATACCATCTCGCTTCTTGACCTACAATCAATTGTTGAAGGCGTTGACCGGCTTGATGGCCATTGCTTACATAATCATGATCGGAAAACTCATTTAAAAACGCTTGCAAGGTCCGGCCACGGGCCTTGGCTTTCAAGTACAACAAGGCGTAATCGCCACAACTCTTGCTTGAAATGGCTTGGAGGGACTTGCCATTGGTCACCACATACTTCCAATGTTGCACGATCCAATCTCGTAACGGGGTGGCTTGCACGTACGTATCCAACGGCAAGGCATAACTGTCGAGGACTTCACACACATTTCCATCCGTCCAGACCGCTAACCAATGTTGTCCGGGTTGATCTTTCGGGTCCGTATTCACAATGTACCCTTGCGACATGGTCTTGACAGGACTCTTGGGTAAACGATCACAGGCCACCGTCCCGTAAAAGTAACGTTTCAATTGGGGATCGTCTCGGGCTAAATAATCCAACTGCACATTATTCAAGGCCACGTGTTCCATCTTCTTTATTCTTTCTTTTTTCAGTGTTGGTAAATGTTGTACAACACGGCTCCGTTCTGGTCAATCTCCAGCAAGTTCTCAAATTCCCCATACACGAGGACGGTTATATTGGTAGTGGGGGCGGCTCCAAATTCCAAGACGAGTTGTAAATCGCCTGTTTGCTTGGGGTTGAGGGTTTGACTGTCTGCACATCCATTGGCGACATTGTCAAACATGAACAAGGTACAATTTTTAGCTTGGCCCCAATCGAGCAGTTCCACCATGTTGCCTTTCTTTTTACACCAAGCGCCACTGGCTTGCAGAAAACGGAAGTACCCCAAGTTATCTCGGGTGCCATTGTTGTGCACCAAGTGTAGGGTTTCATAAGGGTATTCTTCTCCTTTGACAATCTGTTTCATGGAGGTCAGACCAAATTTCTGGAAGCAGAAAGGATCTCGGGTCACATCTCCATTGAAGGCGCGGCTGTCCAACAACCCCACAATCAATCGGTCAGGTATTCTGTTTTGAAACAGGTTGGGGATGTCAAAGCGGGTCAGGTTGCCTTGCATGCTGAAGGTCCGAATTTCACTGCGGACGGTCGGGTAAGCAGCGATTTGTCCTTCATTGTGTCTTTTGGCAGACAAACTCTGGTAGATGGCGTCATTCAAACGCAGTTGACAGAGATGAAACCGTAGTTTGACATCGCCTTCCATCAATCGGCCTGCCAGAGCCACCCCATTCAAAAACAGGTTCGGGCTATTGAAATGAAATTTCATCTTGATTTCGATGCCTGGCACCAACAATTTGCCGGTGTGAAACACTTCCAAGTGTGGGGTAAACACCAGACTGTGGGTGAGACCTCCAGCATACTTTTCCACTTCAGTGACCATCGCAGCCAACGCCCCTTTGTGATTGGCACTGAGATCACGCCAATTTTGATGCGGTGTAGCACTGTTGGTATTGTTGGCGGTCCATTGGGGGGGGGAATCCACTTGATTGTACCAGCCTTGGGGTCCTAACACGGTCTTGCCATCTTCTCGGTCATAATTCAGCAAGGTTTCCAGGTACGCTTTGTAATGATAGGTGTCGGATTGAGGACTGATCAACGTGCCATTCAAATGCAAGTCAATTTGTTTGATGATGGAATGGGCCAAATTATTGACGGGCCACAATTTCTGATTGGCCACCAAGTCATCGTTCGTACTTTTCTGCAATCTCAATTCCATGGTAAAGTAACTGCGTCCCAAATCCACAAAATCGTCCCAACCCTGGCACAATGAATTCCATGGGATTGATGACCGTGGTGGTGGGTTGGATGGTGACCATGCGATAGGCATTGATGCTAATGTCGGTGGGCGGCACCTTGAAAAGCCGTAACGCGGGGTTGACGGTCCCTTCGGAACGAGGGTGAGCCGGGGCAGTTTGCGTACTCACGTCAGGCATGTTTAACGTCGTCGAGTGGTGGCACCCCGTCGTCGTGAGGGGTTTTTATACCGTCGTCGTCGTGCTAAGCGTTGTCTCAAATCAAACCCGGGCAGTCCGGTGATTTCTTTTTTAATGACGTCTTCGGCTTTGCGTTTGACACCTCGTGTGAGGCCCGTTTCCAATCCTCTCTTGATATTACTAGGCAATTTTAAAGGATTTCGCGTGCTTTTAAGGCCTTGGAACCCCCCACGCAAGAGATCCCGTCATCAACCCTTTGCCTTGTTGATCATACCACTCGTCTGTCCGAAATCGTGTCAAACTTCCCCCTCGCATGGTGTCTTCTTCTTCTTCACCAGGGATACACTTTTGTTTGGGCTTCACGTGACCCCCTTTTTATACCGTCATCATCGTCGTTTTTTCCGAAAGGCGGCTTCCAACCCTTTTTTGGCCCCGTAACTCGCTGCACCACCCGCGGCACCCAACGCCACGGCTTTCCCTCCAGCGATCAAGGCTGGAATAAGCGCAGCCAGAGGCAAGAGACCCCCTCGTTGCCTTCTTCTTCGTCTCGTTCGACGCACTCTTGTCTTCGGCATGTTTGTTTGTTTTCACAACCCTTGTTTTCTTTTTATACTCACATGAGGTTGCACCTAAACGATTCCCCTGCATAGCGTTTTCGTTTTCCTTTTCGAATTTCCTCCATGCGTTTCACATGCGCTTTTTTGGCACTCTTTTTGGCCACCTTTTCTATCCCTTTGGTGATTTTCCAAGCGGCTTTAGGAATTCCCGCAATCACCGTGTTGATCCCTTCCCCCGCTTGGGGACGCTGTCGTCGTCGTTGTCGTCGTCGTTTCGGAGGCATGATGATTGACTTGGGTTCCCTTCTCGTCTCTCTCTTTTTAATGCCTTTTTGAAGTGCAACGTGACAATGGTATGGCCGTCACCAAACTTGACCAAGTCTCCTCCGGTACCAATCGTTTCGGCCACTTGAATGTGAACGATTTCCACCACCTCGTTTGGAAGAGACATGTATTGAATGTGCAACGGTTCAAAGTAGAGGGTGCCGCGTCCTTGTCGCTTGTACTGGATTTCACGCAACAAATCGGTCACGCGATTGCCCACCACAGTGCTGCCTGCCACGTCCGAGTACACGTGCAACGATCGCGTGGGTTCCCCCACCACCGCCCGAAACGCCATATTCAAGTTGGTGAAACGCCAATTACAACTCATGCTCAATTGTAAATAATCCGGTAAAAACGAACGCACCGTCCAAAAGACCGGCTGGCTGTGTTCGTCGTTCACATCGTTCCAAGCCCCGTTCTTGGTCATGTCGGGGATTTGATCCCCCAGGAATTCTTGCCGTAAGTTCGGGCCCAAAATCAACCCACTGCCAATTTTACGTAACCACCCCATCTTGAGCGCTAACTTGGTGTAGATGGTAAGGGCAGGTGTTTTGTTGCCACAATGGCAGACATGGGTGTTGTCGATGAGCAGATCCTCCCCTTCCCACTTGAACTTGACGTAGGTGTGTTTGCCTTGATCGTTGGCAAACCGGCCTCCTTGAATCGCCGTTTCGTGGCGTCGTTGTTCCAAGTGGGCAATCGTGGCTTTCATGAAACTCACGCCATCCACCACCCAATCCAAATCTTGGACGTCTTGGATGACGGTTTGCGTCGTGCCTATGCGCGCTGCCATGGTGCCATCGCTTTTACCCGGGGCGGGATAGGTGATCTCCCAGGACGTCGATAGGATGTAGCCGTCTTTCTTCACCAACTCGTACAAATTCACGCGGGTATCCGGTAAGGAAAAGGCACTCAACCCCACTTGCCATGAACCCCCGGGTAACCGTAACGGTTGAGGTAAACGAATCTTGAAGGAATTGGCTTGGTTGTGGGGAAATTCATGTCGGTTGGCATGACTCGGTAACGTCACGTAGAACGACATTTTGTCTTCTTCACACCACCACTTCCCTTTTAAAGTGCAGGGTGAGGAGGGTACGCCCTTCGCCAAATTTCACCAGATCCCCATTGATTTCGGCCATCTGCGTTTCCACGATTTCCACCGCTTCGTTGCGTACTGGGACATATTGAATATGGCGAGGTTCAAAGTGCGTGGTATTTTGAGGCTGATACTTGATTTCTCGTAAGAGATCGGTGATGCGGCCACCCACCATGCTACTGGTCCCTACATTGCAATACACGTGCAAAGGACGCGTCGGAGCAAATTCCGACGAGGGACGAAAGGTCTCGTTCAAATTCACAAACCGCCAAGGGCACGATAGACTCAACTTCACATACTCCCCATCCACTTTCCAAAAGATGGGTTTGTTGCCGGCATCGCGGACATCCGTCGGGGTGGGAAAGGTGGAAATGCCTTGAAATTCTTGCAAGAGATTCGGTCCCAATCGATACTGGCCGGGGAACACTTGTTCGATCCATCCCATTTTCAGGGCCAAGGTTCTGCCCCATGACACGTGCGCCACTTGAGCTTTGTAATCCACATGGGTGGTATTCAACAACAAATCCCCTTCGGAGGTCCATTCAAAGGTCGGGTACAATTTGACGCCATTGTCCTCGGTCCATTTGTTTTTGGGGGCGGTTCGTTTCGCACGGCTTTGCTCGTAACGGTACACCAGTTGATGAAAAAAGTGCGATCCCGTCGACGAGAGCAATTGCTTTCTCATATCTCGTCCGTAGACAGTGAGTTCGCGACGTTGATGCCACCAGTGATCGTTGCCTTGATCGTCTTGGGAATACACCCGTTCATGCCATCGTACGTACAACAGAGGATGGGAATCGCCCACTCCCCCTTCTTCCGCTACCACGGGAATGGTGGGTAAGGATAAACTCACCATGCCTACCATCCATCCTCGCCCCATAAATCGAATGGGTTTAGGCAATCGGTTTCTGAAATGATGAGCTTTGTTGCCAGGAAACTCTTTGGTACTCGCATGACTCATCAACGTCACGTAAAACGAAGAGTTGGGGACGAACGTCATTTTTTAGTCGCGTCGTCGTCTTTTGGGTGGGCTTGTCTTTTTGGGCGGCCTTGTCTTTTTCCTCTTGGGTGGTTGGAGAGACGTCACGTCTTGGCTACTAATCCAACTATTGTACTTGTCTGGCCACCCTTTCCACTTGACCAACCAACGATCTTTTTGTCGCTTAAGTACCTTTTCGATGCGAAACACCTCGGACACATGGACTTTTTGTAAATCCTCTTCATAAAACGTACCTTGGACGGGGGTATCATCCCATTCGCGAATCTTATAGGTGGGCACGGGGCCCGGGATCACACGATGCACCACAAACACTTCTTCGGTCCAACCGGGGAGATAACCTTTTTCAAACGTCCGGTGAATCTTGTTCAGACGCACCCGATCGCCTACTTTGAATGTAGGTTTTTTCTGGCCTTTCCATCGTGGGCCGTACAACCGTTTCCACACCGCTTCTTCGTTGTCCCACGTCACGTCTTGAGGGGCCATGCCAATACTTCGATGACGGGTGGCATTGTACCCTTGCACCAACTCGGGTAACACGTCGTCAAAGCGTAAGGTGTTCGCCGCGGTAAAATAACGATACAACCGTTCTTTCAAGGTGCGGTTAAATCGTTCCACCACACTGGCCTTCGCATCCCCTTCCGTCGAAAAATGGTGAATCCCTTGCTCGTCAAGCCATCGTTGAAAGGTCCGGTTATAAAATTCTTTCCCTCGATCCGTTTGCAATCGGTTGGGGTGTCGTCGTCCTTGTTTCAAAATCTTGTCAAAGGCTTTCACTAGGGCCACGCCGGTTTTGTCTTTCAAGGGTTGCACCCACGCGTATTTGGACAAGACATCCACTACCGTCAACAAGTATCGTAGGCCCCGATTATACTTGGCCAAGGGTTGCACTTCCACTAAATCCGCCACCCATTGATCATCTAAACCTCCCACGATCACGGGGATGGTAGGAAAACGACGACGCCGCGGTTTATGCAAGGTGCAGGCCAAATCCCGTTCCAAGACCCGTTGGGCTTGTTTCAAAGGGAGACGGTGGGCTTTGGCAAACCGTTGCACGCCTCCTAAACTGCCGGGGGTTCGAGGGTCGTGGTAACGGCTCAACCATGATGGGGTGTTTTTCTTTCGAGGGGCCATACGTTCTGGCATTCATCCCATAAGGTCGGTATGGTGGGGACGGTGTCGGGATGCGCCTTTTGAATGATTCGATACCATCGCCACGCGTTCGGATGCGCTTTTAACCATAAGACAAACACCACCCATCGATACAAGTTGCGGTCCACGTGGGTTTCTTCAAAGATCTGGAGAGGATGGGTGTCCTCGGGACAAGGGGGAATGGGGATTTTGGCCCCGGGTTGGTGATCATATAACACTTGGCAAAGGGATTGATGGCATTGCCATTGCACCAGGGACAAGACAGACTCCCATGCATAACACATCCACACAGCAGACTCCATGGGCACATTGATAAAAAAACAATTTTATTCGTTCTCCTTTATACATTTTAAAAGAGACCGTCATACGCGACCGTCTCGAGGCTTTTCTGCCAGTTCTCCACACTGTCACTGTACTTGGGGGGTGGTGGCGCTGGGGCTACCATCATTTCTTGACGGTTCTTGAGATCTTGAATCTCTCGCAACAATTGTTTATCATGGTCTGTCAGGGGCCGATCCTCTTTCCTTCGGACTCGAGGGGGCGGGCCAGGGATGTCCACGCCACGCTTGGGATACCCTTGAGCATCACGGCTGGGTGGTTCGGCTTGTTGGTCGGCTTTTTGGGGGGGATGGTCATGAAACCAGCTCCAGTACTTGGGACCCAACGGTTGATCGGCCCACCGGAAGAAGCCACACTTTTTCTTGGAACAAGTCAGAAACAAGCGATCGGGGTTCTGAGTGGAATGACTCTGTTGCAACGTGGCGGGTTCACGGCAAAAGCATTGCAAACAAGTCCACATGTCCAGCACTTCTAGATGAGGTTGACTATACACCGCTTTCATATACTCCAGAGCTTGATCTTGCCCACAAAACAGCAAACACGGTTGGATGGGACATTTCACATACTTCCATCCCTTTTGAGATTCTCGTGCCTCCAAACGCACGTCATGGCAAGGGCATACCAAATAGTCCACCGACTTTCTTTCATTGTCCTCCGCAGTGTCATACACGGGCGTCAATGTGAATGGAGGTGTAGATTGCTCCACCATGTCATTCAATTCTTTCATCATGTCTTCCACCGCAGCTCGAGTGTCTTCCACCACCTCGCGCACCACTGGATCACAGTCCACATTCTCTTTCTTTTTCTTCTTCCCCGAAGGATGGTCGCTTTGCTTTCTCTTCCGATCGACTGACATCGTGCTCAAGATTTTCACCCACCCCATGCCTTCTTATACCCACGACCCTTGGCTCTCATTGGTCAGCTTGTCATGACCCTATAAGGACCTCTCGTGCTCCCATTGGTCAGCTTGTTATGACCCTATAAGGACCTCTTGTCTTCCCATTGGTCAGGTGTCCCTATTTAAGATGGTCCCTTGGTCTCTAGATCTTCATTCTCAAAGCAATGCCACCCGACATCGACATGATCGGAGAACACGATGTGGATGCCTTGGAACTTCAAATTGGTCATGGCCATGTGGTGTACACGGGGGGCGCCAAAGGCACGGACGAACTCGTCGAACAACTGGGCAAACAGTTTGGGATGCAAGTAGAAGTGCTAGTCCCCCCGAACCATCCTCGAGCCACCTTCATCACCCCTTCCACCGTGGAAGTCTTGATGCTGGCCAACCCCCATCTTCACCAGGCGGCAGAGAAACTAGGCAAACGAATGCCTAGTCATTTTTACACCCTGCAATTGCTGCAACGCAATTATCAAATTGCCAAGAAAGCCCATACCCTCCATGCCTTTGGCATCTTGGAACAGGATACGAAACGCGTGAAAGGGGGTACCGGTTGGACTGTGCAATTGGCCATGGATCAAGGCAAACCCGTCTACCTGTTTGACATTCCCAGTCAATCATGGTACCGCTCGGACCATTACTACCAAGTCAACGAGAATGCCGCCACCCTGGTCACAGGCAGTCAATTTGTCCCTTGGGGACCCAAAAAGCCCACCCTTCATCAAAGCAGTGCTATCGTGGGATCCCGGGATGTGGACGACCAAACCCGAGCGGAAATTCAAGCCTTATTCAATCGCACGTTCTGTCTACCCGAGAACATTGATCAATTACGCCTGGAACTCGAAGACTTTCATTTGTAATGTTTTAGTTTTTAGTTTTTCAATCTGTACATAGCCACTTTTTAGTTTTTAGTTTTCCAAATGTAGATTAGCTTTTCCAATTTGTAAATAGGTGCGCCCCACCCAGCGTGGCAAGAGATGGACAACCATTTGTAAAAAACATCCACTCTTTTTTAATTAAAATTTTAAAAACTGACAACACTGGTTTTGCACACGCGTCTTGACTTACAATAAAAACAATCTCAACCATAAAATAAAAATGTTCAAAGTCTAATCATCCTCATTGGAATAGTCCATGTTATACTCGGCGGAATTCTTCCATTCTAAATAATTTCTCTCGCCCGCCTCCTCTTCCGTCAACTCCTGTTCCTCCTGCTGCTGCTGCTCCATTTCCTCAAAATACATTCTAATCATTTGCCAATGATGAGTCGCCCTTACATGGGGAAGGTGGTCAACCAAGTAGGCATCCAATTCCTTGAATTGGTCCAAGGACATGGGCCATCGGCGTGCGTCCTTGGTCCACGCTCTATTGTGGTACACCCACGGGATCACGCGGTGGACCAGGCTTCGATGTAACGAGGCGTCCGCGGTTCCTCTCTCTCCCCGGTGGCGGTAGGCGTTCTCCTCATAAACCAATGCCATCAAATACAATCGAATGAAGGCCGCCACGCGTTGTTAATTGAGGGGGCGCCACGTTTCCTCTCGTCTCTCCCACATCCCAAAAGCTAATCTCTGCACATGGGTCAACTCCGGTCGCACTCTGTTCCTCAAGCTCTCGTTACCATCCACACTCATCAAACCAGCTAAGGAGCCCAAGGGCTTTCTCGTTTTGACCATTTTTCTTTTCCTCAACTGACATAAGTCAACATAGACTGAACTCAAAGCTAGGAGTGACGTCCTGGGGCCTCGCTTCACCTATATACCCTGATCCGCGCAATGCATCATGGGCCATCTAAGGAGGGGGGAGGGGGTCCCCCCACCCCTTCCCCTCCCTGGAGCACCCCTCCCGAGGTATCATCCTCATGACCTCTTCCCCCTCCCAGACCACCATGGGGCCTTTCTCTCATTGGTTCCTTACCCTCCCACGTGACCCTTTGTTTCTCTATAAAATCTAAACGCTTGGCCTTCCCATTCCATGTTTCACTTCCAAGCCAGCAAGCAGTCAAGCAAGCAACCAAGAATGTCAAGTAAACGGGATAGCGGTAAGCCTTTTTATTCCTCATCTCTTTCAATCTAAGTAGTTAGTCTGTTCATGTTCGTTGACTTTTTCTGGAGAGTTGAAGGGTGAGGATGGTTCGGCCTTGTTTGAAAGGAGCCCGTTGTCCATCGGCTGTTTGAATGTCCATGGCAATGCTGTCAAAGATGGTTTGGCAAAGAGGATCCGTTCCCTGCTATCAAATTGATGATCGGTATTGCCGGCATCCAAGGTACGTAAGAAACCTTTTTGTTGATTTCCAACAATGCTCGGTGCAACGAGATCCGTGTAAATCATCAATTGTTGTTGTCCCTGTTGCGGTTTCACCGTTGGCGTGGTGGGAAAGGGTTGTCGACTCAGATTCGGACCCAAGAAGAAGTAATAATCGAAATCGGGGTGAGTAAAGCTGACGGAGACGTGACCCAAAGGTGGATATTTGGATGGAGGACCGATGGTTGCTTCCCATTTATGGCGATCATCGTAATCCACGATATGTTTCACCAGATAATTTTTTTCTTGGACGATGCGTTCCGTTGGCGTTCCATCTTTCACCAATCCCATCAGGCCAGCGAATTTCCATTCCATTTCAAATGCCATGTTGGCCGGTATGAGTACATACAACGAATCTAATTCAGGGGCAACGCCCGTATTCGTGATTTTCACATAGGGTTGAGCCAGGTTGAGGGCGGCTAGTTGTTGTCGTTTCGCTTGATCGTCCACGTCCATTTTGGTTATATCCATCATGACTTCCATGTGTTGTTTTTCCATTTCATACGCGATGGCAATCCATGCTTCTTTCAAATTGTGGTAATACCCTGGCGGTAAATGGATTTGTTTGGTGACTTTAAGTGGTGCCGTTCCATCAGCACGTTTTGGTATGTATTTGATACCTGTTTTCATCCAATGTTTTTGACTATCTTCTTGCGTCCAATTCTGCTTGGTTTGATCTTCCAAGGGTTGATTCAAACCCGGATGTGAGATATGAACCAAGGCCACTTCCCAATCATCTTCCACCAAATAATGGGAACGAGGCAGTCGGGCGGTAAATTTTTGCCCCGTGCCTTGCGCTTGATCACTCAGGAGGGTGATGTAGAAACTCATGACTACCACCTCACCCCTGCGGTTGCCTTTTTATACCCACCCCCCCGATGCAAAAATTGGACTTTGGACTTTGAGCCCGCGTTTCTCAGCGGTTTTGCCCCATCCTGAGCCCACGATCTATTTTTCCACCTGGTCAGCGGTTTTCCCGTTTAAATCACGTGACTTCCGGTTCCCTGAGCCCGCGATCCCTTTTTACCCCTGGTCAGCGGTTTCCCATCCCAAAACACGTGACTTCCGGTTGCCTGAGCCCACGATCCCTTTTTCCTAACTGGTCCGCGGTTTCCCCTCCCAAAACACGTGACTTCCGGTTCCCATGACGTCATTTCTGGTCATGTGACTTCCCCTTGAGCCCACGGTCCTTATGGGCAGTGGTTTCCGTTACTAGGGGCAACCCAACAACCAATCAGAAGCCTCGCATCAAAACGAGGCCTAGGGGTCCATATGGGCCCACATTACTACTATGAATCTTCAGTAGATGATACAAGTCTCTGGTCGTTATCTTCATTAGTCGCAGAAATTATTAACGCTTCATGTGTGATGTTCTTTGACTTTCAGCTGACTAACATATTTTATGTTTTGTTTTCTCCATGTTTGTAGCAAGCGACAATGAAGGTCAGCTGTTCCTCACTACAACAGATAATCCTGACCAAAAGATATTAATATGTCGAGTTCGAAAAGACCACGAGTCTCTCCCCATGGAATTTACAAAGTAAGGTTTCTATGCTAGTTTATGCGATACAGCAAGATACGATCAATCCAATCGAATCAAAATTGAATGTATTAAATACCTTGAATTAAAATTGAAGTATGAGAAACAAGCACCCTCACTGGATTTCATTTTACGAGTTATTACAGAGGTAGTCGCACACGAGCCAAAGGTCCAAACGAGTCGGAGCTTAAGCCGGTTTCTGTATCATGAAACAACTGAGAATACTGCTACTCCCCCCTGGATGGGATGCTTGTCCATCGCAGGGTTAGCCACAGCAGTATCTCGCCGGTACCCATCTATACACCAGGGTGGAGAGAGACAATGTGGGGTGACATTTCTCGTCTAAGGAAACACAACACAATGGCACGGACTGGGCCTCAAACCACCGACCTTCAGATCTGAAGTTCATCGCGCTTACCACTACATCACTGCGACTCACACAGTTATTACAAAGAGGTGTCGAAAATAATCTCAGTTGTCGGAAACCATAACATTTGAATTAACGATTTCTCTATCTAACTATAGTACTAGTTGATTTATTTTAGCTACAACACTAACAATACACCAATGAAATACGATAACACGATAATTTTCGACTTTCGTAGATACCCCGAGCAGAAATCTTTCCCAATACCCTTGAAAAAAGGGGTGCATTACTACATAGAGGGACTGCATAAAGAACAGTATGGCAACGACACTTTTGCACCCGCTGTTCTGACGCCAGATAAAAAGTTTTATGCGCCTATCCCTTCTCAGTTTTTATGGACAGCGAAGACTCCTCACCCTCACGGTATGTTAATTATATACTTTTAAAAATAATAACCTGATACGACAGGTATAGAATGCATTTAGTTTAAGTACATGAGTGTTGTCCGAATGTTTACTTTAAGGGCACATTGGTCCTCCAAATATCGAAACGTCGCTTCTTTTGCCATATTTCTACGTTATATTGATCATGTCTCCAAATATGCCGCCTATTCGACAAAAAGGCTGAAAAGGAAAACAAACCAATAAAATGCAAAATTACAATGATGTAGAGGAAAGCAATTCATCAAATTTGATTTCGTGACAGGAGGTTCTAATAGAACGTCGATCATTAAGAGCAATTCTCTGTAACAATCAAACAAAGTGGGAAATGAAAAATTTTGACCCCCTACTCAAATTTGCATGCAAGTAGATATCCACGGGGGATGTTCGAAAGTGGCCATTATTGAGGTCATAACTTAATTGTTGCTATGGTAACAGGGAATGTTTGTTGACGCCCGAGAACCCAATTTTGAACTCAAAAACTGTTGTGAAAATTGCAAAATTTAAATCGTTATTTCTCCAATTTATTATAGAACACTACAACTCGAGACTTTAGACAAATGTAAAACCACTATTCTAGTTTCTTTCCATCTATGCGGCTTTTCATTGCATTTAACGTAAGCGAAATAAATGGTGAATTAATTACACCGTGTCTCGGCCATTTTAATTCGTTAGTAAAACAAGCAGTACATTTTTTTAAATATCTCCAAAAGTAAATCAGTTCTAGAATTGAAACTACATGGATAGCTTACAACAGACATTGTAGTCACTAAATCTGTAAATTTCTTAGCGGGGCGGGCTTATTTTGTTTTCATGGCAATCAACAAAGAAACCATAAAAACGAGATTTCGTAAATTTTGTCAAAATTAACATTCCGTAAATTTGCTGGAAAAATCGGAAGAAAGCTGAAGCGACCTTGAGATTTAAAGAAAATTGCCTGTTAAGTAATTCTCTGATGAAAACAACCGTTCATAAACCGGATTTTTGGAAACAATTTGAATCGAAGTACAGCTTACTTGACGGCTTTGTTCATTTCTCCACTTTTCGACTCACGTTGAGCGAGCTGGTTCTCTCTGTACAGCACCCGCATTGTTTAAAAATCCAATGTTCTGAACCTTTTCTTTCAGCTGGTAGTGTTATATATTCCTGGCAGTAGTCCATCCTCTTATTTCAGCCCACTGAAATCAGGTTTGGTGGCATTGTCGGCAGAAATAAGCCAACATGGAGTTCAGACAGTACAGGTACATTTCCACCGTAGCCTTCCTCTCTACTTCTCGATCAGACGTCACCATTCGCTCCAAAAGATGGAAAGATGCATCCTTTCAACTAGGATTCCACTTAGCCAAGCATTTCACTCCAACTTACGGTGTAAAAACTGTAGACAACAACTTTCTTTGAAGAGGAAGAGACAATAACATACGCCGTGGGACGTTACTGGTCAGCGGTGTTAACTTGAACAACTTTTGCATTCATAATTTGCTTAACACCGGGTCCTTTATACGCTGTTTGTATGACATTCAAAGCATTTCAGAAAGCCAGCAATCTCCTTCTATTAGATTCTGTTTTTCCACTTGCTCTCTAGTCCGGATCTATTCACAGTAGGATTAACAGTCTCTGATAGAACAAATGTACAGTGCGTTTTCCAGCGCTCACACCGTTTTCGCCGCGGAAATAAAGCGGCCTTCACATGTCAAACTAATGTTGGCCAACATTAGTTTGATATTTGAAGGCCGCTTAAGACTGCTTACACAAGTCGACAATTCACAATACATCGGTAAACTGAATAAGGAATGGCTATTTTTATTTTGCATTCTATTCAGCTCGTGTGCCTTTGTGCTTTTAATTCAATGAAGGCCTCAATCCTGATTATTTAGACCTTTCGTACTTTGGAGCACAATTTTTTCCACCAACAGAAAACACCAACAACAGCAAAAACAAAAACAAACCAAAAATAAAACAAGAACAAATAAAAAACTGTTTAATGTTCTTGTCATTAAAATATCTTTGTTGTGCCGGCATGTCCAACCGCTAAGTTAGTGAGCTGGTGTACGCCTTTAATAGGCTACATTTAGACTAATTGTCCAAAGCTTTCCACGACTGCAGAGCTCGATAAGAGAAACAACATTCTTTCGTTTTCCTGAGATGCATATATCGTACCTTTTGGAGACGGCTTTCAGTGTTGTCATTCTTGGCGATAACAATTCTTCTTTTCTTCCTTTTCGTTTCACACAGTTGACGGAACTCTTCGTTTTCGAATGGATGACTGTGGGACCCCTCTGAAGATCTCATGATATCATTTTTACCTCTGGGAATATTTTCGTTTTTTGGCAGCCAAATATTCTGACGCACTGAGCTGCTTTCTTTTCGTCTCAATGCGAGAAACGTAAGACGAAATTTGCGAGAGCATAAGGAACACCTCGAATGTAAACAATCCTGATTATTAGAGTCTGTAGTCGAGTTTACGCATTTTTTGGCGAATTCTGCATCATCAGTCGTATTACTTGATTTCTCCCCTTCTCTCTGGTTTCTCTTACCTTATATTGTTGTTTTGGGTTTTGACTTTAAAGCCCAGTCCACTTGTATACTGCGCAGGCAAGTTCTTTAGTTTGGCGTTGTTCTAAATGTTGTGCATGACTCGACTTTGCTCTGTGGCGCTGCCCACCCCTCCCTCCCCCTCCCCTAGGAGGGTGACTTAAGCAAAGCCCTACTTGATGAACACCGTACTCACAGTATTTTTCTGGTGCAGAATATTGCACAAACGACTTTGTATCCTTTTTCAAAAATATGCCACTTGAAGTAAGAAATGACATTAAGAGATCTTTAGAGGACGAGTCTCACAGGTATCCACACGTATACAAAAATCCCCAGCTGTGTGAAACGACAAAAGAAGAATTGTCATTGAGAAGAAACGCTTAATCCATCTGCTTAAAGTACGTAAAATTTGTGCATCTCAGGAAAAAGAAATCAACCCCACGTTAAAAGTGTTGGTTCTCTTTTGCTTGTTTGTTTGTTTTTTTGTTTGTTTTACAAAGTTGCGAATGGCTGGAAGGAATTATCCTCGAAAGTGCAAAAGGTCTATAATAATCAGGATTGAAGTCTCCATTGAAGGCACGCTGGTTAATTATAATAGAATGGAAAATAAGAAAAGCCGTTTTTCCATCAGCTCACAGATCTATTGTTAATTGTCGAGTTAGCGGTCTCGTTTTTGCGGCGAAAATGGTGTGGGCACTGGAAAACGCACTGTACATTCGTTCTATCAGAGACTGTTAATCCTACTGCGAATGGACCCGGACTAGAGAGCAAGTGGAAAAACAGAATCTAATAAAAGGAAATTGCTGGCTTTCTGAAATGTTTTGAATGTCATACAAACAGCGTATAAAGGACCCGGTGTTAAGCAAATTATGAAGGCGAAAGTTGTTCAAGTTAACATCGCTGACCAGTAACGTCCCACGGCGTACGTTATTGTCTCTTCCACTTCAAAGAAAGTTGTTGTCTACAGTTTTTACACCGTAAGTTGGAGTGAGGTGCTTGGCTAAGTGGAATCCTAGTTGAAAGGATGCATCTTTCCATCTTTTGGAGCGAATGGTGACGTCTGATCGAGAAGTAGAGTAATCCTAGAGAAGAGAGAAGTAGCTATCCATGTAGTTTCAATTCTAGAACTGATTTACTTTTGGAGATATTAAAAGAAATGTACTGCTTGTTTTACTCACGAATTAAAATGGCCCAGACACGGTGTAGTTAATTCACCGTTTATTTTGTTCACGGTAAATGTAATGAAAAGCCGTATACATAGAAAGAAACTAGAATAGTGGTTTTACATCATATGCCTTAAGTCTTCAGTTGCAGTGTTTTAATAAACTTGAGAAATAACGTTTTAAATTTTGCAGTTTTCACAACAGTTTTGGAGTTCAAAGTTGGGTTATCGGGGGTCAACAAACATTCGTTGTTACCATGGCAACAATTAAGTTATGACCTTAATAATGGAATTTTCGAATATCCCCCGTGGATATCTACTTGTATGCAAACTTAAGTTGGGGGTCAAAGTTTTTTATTTCCCACTTTGTTTGATTCTTACAGAGAATTGCTCTTAACTGTTAGCCGTGTTTTTTTTTTTTAATCCCTTTTTTTTTCTTGATCTCTTTAAATCAGGGGCACCAAACGGTTCGTTTGGGCGGAATATCTGTTCGGCAGGCCTAAATCGCCTGAGATATTCGGATTTAACAGCAGTGAAAACTAGAAATTTCTTTGGCGAAACATCACCTCAGACTTTCGTAACAAGTGGACTGGTTTATTCCTATTGTTTTCGGAGGGACAAATATGTCGTTTAGAGTGTAAAATAAGGTCAGCTAGCATCTTCGTACAGCCATTACCAGCTCGGAAATTCGGCGGATAGGATTTCGTTTCCTAAAATTTTCTTTAGCCTAAAGTTTCAGCCATAAACACCGAACAGATCAACCTGTATTAGCTTACACAAATATGGCTTTTAAAAGTTCTGAAACAATCTAAGAAAGCAGAAAATGACGTTTCCAGTATTTTGCAAAAATTTTCTCGTTGGCTGCCCCCGTTTAATTTTCTTTTGGTGGTTCCTTTTCGTATTTTAAGATAATAATGCAGGTTCCTGTCCCAACGTAAAGAGGTACTAGATATCAGCCTGGACATCGGCCGTTTAAGGAGTTTAATTCATTGTCGCGTTGGGACCAGCTGCACTGTTCGTAATAGAGAGATGTCCATGTCGTAGAGAGAGCTTTTACAGTGTTGGTGCTCAGTGAATGAGATAAATGATCAGTTCTTACCTCTGCAAAGTAGGTGAATAAATCGTGAATTGAAAGTGAAGCGCGTATATTTCAATTTTTTGCAATTAAAAGTTTCTACCGAGAAAAAGATTCAAGAGACAAAATTTCAGACGCTATAAAAGCAAACCAAAACTACTCAGGGAAAAATTATAATTAGAGCCGGGCATGAAGACAGGCATGCAATAAACCATTTCTTAAGAATGGTGAATTGAAGAAGATCACTTTCAGGTTATCGCATTCTTCAGCAAATATATCAGGTGAGGATGAGATCGCTCCATGTAAGGTAATCCGGAATCCGGAATCCGGAATCCAGGCAATTTTAGCCTGTGGAATCCGGAATCCACGTCTCTGGAATCCGGAATCCAGCTCATGGAATCCGGAATCCAACCACTGGATTCCAGAATCCAGCTTGTTAGGAATCCAGCCTGTTGTGATTGTTTCAGGACCACTTTTCTTCAAAAAAGCGACTATTGTGTGAAAAATTCGAGCTGCGAGGAGGCACAATAAGCGATACCACGCGTGTTTCACCCGATGTTTTCAATTGTTTTTTGGTGCACTAACTGGCTTCCAGGCACATGTCATAAGTGTCAATCAGAGAATCACATGTAGCGCGTGGTGTCTTTTTCATTCAGTCCAGATTCAGTTGAGATCTCGAGAGGTCACGTCGATCCCACTTCGATAATATCTCGACATATCACTCTTTTTAAGTATTTGTCAGGATACCAATAGCTCAATCTCGTTCCCAGAGTCCGCGTTACCCTAGACCAGCGGTCGGGAACGAGGGACTCTGGGATAAAGCGTTTCGGATCGCATTTTCATTGGCTGAAATCTGAGCATGAGCAGTTGGACCGGAAGTGAAAGTAGCTGTAATTCGTCCCCAGATTCCCAGATTTGGCCTCCCCTCCTAGAGCCCGTGTTACCTTTTCCAGCGGAGTCTTGTGACCAAAATGGCGGACAAAATACCAATGAAAGAGTGAAAGCTTCGCCTGGAGGTGTAGAACTACAGTACGTTTGAAGATGTTGTAATTCCGGTCCTATAAGACATGCGATAGATTTGTTTGGGGAAAAATCTAAGAACGAGAACCTTTTAAATGTTCTGGAAAAGTTGACCGGATTAGTTTTTGTGTATGGTGACGGACTTCCGAGAAATGAAAGTTGCAGCAGCTGTTGTAGTCGTGCAAAACACTTTTCTGAATCTGGGAGCGAGGTTGTTTGAGGACTTGTTTGTGGCTTCACATGAAAAACAAGAAAGTCCCTTGAGGCTGTAGAGAGGGAAAAAGCCAGTCAGAGTCCGAAGACAGAAGAACAATGACAATCGAAGAGAGGTAAACATCATGCTGTCGAACTAATATTATTAACACGTCCCCAGCCATCACAAATTTATCTTTTGAGGCTGGAAGTCCTCAGTGATATAAATAATGCTTTCAAAATTTAAAAAATTAGCTTGTTCTGTTTGCATAATTTTGAGATTCATTTTTTTATACATTCCAAACTGTCCCTTTTCTTATACTTCAAACATATAAAATACACTTACAACTTCAAAGTAACATTAATATAAAATTTATAACACTGTTTATTGCTGATTGCACTTTCGAAGTAAAACAGAACATTATTTTTTGCTATCAACTGAACGTTAATTTTCATTATCTTTTTCCATAGGACAGGTTGTATTCCTGGTCCAAAGACAATCTGAAGGACAAAGAGGTTATGATGTACTTGGTGTTGGAAAGGTGTCAGATTCTATCACATCCCATTCACCAGATCGTATTGCTGTTTTTGTTGCTTTAATGTTGAACCTAATAAAGCAGCTGAATTATTCTCTGTTGGTCAAGTTAGTCTTGTGGCCAAGAACACTAGTAGCAGTCTATGGGAAGAGAATCACTGAAGCACCACCACCTGTAGAGCCCCCATCCCTTGTCTCTGCTATTCCTACTAGTTCAAAAGAAAACCGGCGAATGAACTATGTACTTCAGGTCATGTAGCTGAGACTGCTTCTGATGCAGTTGAATGACACAGAGACAGAAGGTGATGGGGAAAAAAGTCTAAGGAACTGGAAACTTCTCATGTTTTATTTTAGGGCACAGCCTAGGGGCATGAAATATGCCTTTGAGGCTATGCATTTTATAACATTTGTCATAGGTCCTTTACAGTGAACACATGGCATATCATATTCTTCATGGTCAGTTTGTGAACCCCAAAGGTGGGCAGGGCAACGATTTGTGTGGTGCCAATGTCCTTTAAATGGAACATGGTCAAGAATGATAAGGGTGTTCTGAAAGCAATATGTGGGAACAAAACTCTCAAAGCAGTTCAAAGATCCACTTCTTCTAGTTAACTACTAAACGAAACATCAAAGCAGTATGACAGGGAAAGCAACATTTCCCCAAGTCAGCAAGCCATACTTATACACGTACATCTGATGATATCAAAGAAATGATTGAACTTATCAGCAGTCAAAAGCCCTTCGAACATCAGCCAGGAAAGAGACTTCAAAGCTTCCCTTCCATTTCTAAGAGCCCTTTAGATCAGCTGGACATATTTGCTTTGCACTCCTAGTTAACTAAAAACAAGAAATGACCAGAGAGCTAATCCACACCTAGCTGCGATGACTCAGGAACACGAAGAGATCATTTCTCTAGATGAAGGATTTGTTTAATCTCAGAAAACATAAACATTAATATACATTCCCTAGGGCATCAGCTTTCTTCACTGTGTTACATCACTATTGGTATTACTTTAAATTTGTCAACTGAATAAAATTTATATTTTCAGTCCCACAAAATGAGGAATTTCACTTGCATAGTGGATCACATATTGCTGATACAGTGTACATGAGTACTTTCCACTCTAACTTACAGTGTAATAGGCACTTCACACCAATGAGGCAATTTTTGTGGTGGAGGGGGTGGGGGTGCAATTAAGCCCTACTAAACATTCAAAAGGTCCCAATAACAACATGGAATCCCAAATGACTCAAACTACAATTATTTGCTTATTAGTTACCCCTGCTCCATAAAATTCTCAATGAAATATTACTGTTATTTTTGTTTCCCCTGATGGTTCACATTATGGAGATTCTACTGCACATGTCTTCTTGGGAAGGTGTTTCTGAGTAATACTGAAAAAATCTGCAGCCATATCTTTACTGTACACTTGTAAGATGGATTCCTTCGTTTGTACAGAGATAAGGTCTGGCAAGTGCTCAAGGACCAAAGAAATCATTTCAATCAGAAACCCACTGGACAGGGCCACATTGCGCACAGTGCTTCTCCCAATATCTTTTTGGAGTTGAAATCTATATTTCTCCATGTCTTGTTTGATTTTAAGTTTGGCCTCAGAAGTAAATAATTGGGAGTTACCCTCATTCTGTTCAGTGAGGGTCATCTCAGACTCATCTTGAACACTGAGTGCCTCAACCTGTTCAGCTGCATGCACAAGCATACAGTTTTCACACTGACAGTGTAGCCTGTGAAAGTCACAGCATGTGTGATCTTGAGGTTGATTGTCTGGAACCTTGTGGTCAAAATGATTTAAAATAATTTTTCTTTTACATTCCTTGGACTGGACATAAGACTGCATGGCTTCTGGTATGTTTTTTAAAGGCTTTTGGAATGTCATAATAATTATAAGTGTCAGCCCTAGCTGCAAGGCCATTTCTGCCAGCCCTCCCAACCTCGTGTATCTTACCCCAGTGTGAACAATTCTGTGAATGTCATTGCAGTCAATCCCAATTGCAAATGCCACAGTCACAAACAACACACGGTGGCTTGATTTCCCATTTACTAGTTCATCTACTATTCTCCTTCTCTCATGCTTGGAATATTGGGCATGATACATGGTAAAAAGTCTGTTCTTTGCTGAAGGCTCTGCTGAAGGGTGGTATTGGTCTTTGCCCATTTCATTGGAAAATACAGGAAACAGCCTGAAATTGTTTCTAGATTTCCATAAATAAGAGTGAGGGGCATTTCCAGCCTCTTTGATTTGAGTTCTGCAACAATTGGCTGCAAAATTCTATCCAATTTGTCATCGCCCCTATCAGGACGCACATGGGAGGTGTAAGTCCTGTTTGGACTACACTCAACTGTTACTGGGGTGGACAGTCCTAAGGCAGTTACAATGCCACTTTTTGTAGCTGCTGTTGCTGTGCCTGTAAGTACCAGTAGTGACACTCAGATGGGAACAAATTTGTTAACAGGCTTATTCTTCCATATGCTGGACGAAATGTGGCCCTTAACAAAAAACAGAAAAGAAGGTAAAAATATAGATTTGTGTCCCACGTGATGTTTAATTTCTAATTATGCAATGACTCAAGTACACCATCCCGTAAAATGGTCCATTTCCCCTCCATCTTTCTCTTTTCATGGGTTGCTCTTTATTTAATCTCTGAAAACATGAGTTGCATGGATGAGAACCTCTCTCTGGGTATTTACGCTTTCTGATTGCTTTCATTTCACAAGCCAGTTATTAACCGGTTTGAATGATAAAAAATGTAGACAGACAGACAGACAGACAGACAGACTTTATTTATGCACAATAAAAGTAAAAGCTGTACAGTCTGTGGGGTCATATGAAAGATTTTAAAAATACAGTAAATGCCTGACTAAAAAACTATTGCAAGCTACTAGCCAGTGAGGTACACTGCAACACGTTTGTAGTAACAGTCCTTGGATATAAATTACAATGGTTTGATATTTTCTAGCTAGCAGAGAACCAATTAGATATATTCAAGGATGTCTATTTATCAAACAACATGACTTTTTAACGATTTTGATTGCAAATAATAACGCATTCAGTAGGAAATTTGTCTATTTTGATTAGATGGTTTTAATATAAGTAATAAAAACTATTAGCATTTGCAGTGAACATAATCTTCTAAAAATGTACATTGTACACATGCACAATTAGTTACTTCAAGTTTGAAAACAAAGCAACAAGACTAGAAGAAAAGATCTATTATATAAATACCATTCAAGAACCAAATGAGCCTCGTCCACAACAATGGCTTGCACCCTTTCGCTTTACCGGTAAGCATTTTGACAACATTCTTGTTGTCCACGAATCGAATACTTCAGGGTGCCCAAACATCAAACATTTCTTGATATCTTCCGGGATGGTGACTTTCCTTCCCCTTCTTGTTCTCCCACACTTTGTAAGACACACACATTCAACACTCCTTCCAGTTTTTGCACCTGGTCTCTCATAAACGCGCTCAAAGGCGAAACTACGATAACAACAGAATCTTGCCCCACGGCCGCTTCGAATGTAATCGAACATCGAGGGTAAAATCGAACAAGAAAGCCCGTTGGGCATTTTAACCGGCCATTCTGACCCTCCCCACCCCTAGGTTTCACAAATGTTAGCGCAATCCTCTTTTTTTACGAACCGGCGTGAGGAAAAGTGTGATTGTGTGACACAATATTTTGACTATAGCGGTACTGGATGACGTAATGTTTAAACTCTGATGACTCAGCTTATCTTTCTTATCGCTTTATTTGTGCTGAAAAACGCAAAATCACTCAAACGTTGAATGTCGATATGAATTCGTCCACAACTGAGAATGCTCACACAGGGACGACGAAGTATTTACTGTTGTGCCTAGACCTTAAATACAAACAGTGAACATAGCAGTAGAATCAAAAAACACGAGCTCGAGCAGATCGTTAGAGTATGGGGCACGTCAAGATATCTCATGTCGTGATGTTTAAATCCAGTTTGCTAACCCGCTAACCAGGTAAACAAGCGAGCGGGGACGAAAGTCGCCCACGTCTTTGAAAGCTAACGCGCCTGTCGAGCCGCAATCGATTTCGCGCTCACTCGCCTGTTTTTCTTTTCCTTCACTATCTACCTCTGAACGGAAAGTGAGACTGCTCGTAGCCTTTAGCGAACACCACACGCAAACCACACAAATCCGTCGATAATATTCAGATATTTTCGTTCTTTCAATGCAAAAAGACTCGTAACACCTGCCTTATTAATAAAAAAAACTCCTTATTAATGACGATTCCTTCGTATCAACTTCTCGCCTCAAATAAACACTCATTTCTCTCCGTTCACAAGAACTATCATGTACTGATGTGCAATCAACTAATATTGCATCATCATACTGGTACCAATTCCTTCTCTTCCTAGCCCACGCCGGCAAAACGCAACTGTCCTTTTTGTCCGCTGCGAAATACAAGTTAGCCAATCAGAAACCTTACAATCCACTTCGCAAACCACCCCGCCCCCCCCCCCATAAAACGCCAAGGGAAACTGCCTCTCACGCAAAACGCAACTTTCAAAGCAAATCACATTCACAGAAGCGTGATATGGTCCTGACATTCACAAATCCTTCTGACTCCCACATTTTTACACCCCTCAAAATGTCAATCCCAATAAAAAAAACTCCTGCGCTAAAAAAAATTTCACCATAGCCACTAACTAGATCAGACAACACAGTCAATTTCGCATTCAATCCTATTTTCGCATTCAATCCTATCAAAAATAATGCACGCGCAAGAAGTGGCGCAAGAAGTTCTTGCGCCGCAAGAACACGCAAGCCCGCGCAAGAAGTGAAAGTGCTAGGTTTTTGCAGTTTACCCGCAAGAACATTCGAAACGCAAGAAGTTGAAAATCTAGCCGCAAGAAGTTACTAATGTTACCGCAAGCCGCAAGAAGGCGCAAGAAGTAGTGAGGGTCCAGCCGAAGAAACTTGTAGTGCTCGTGTTCGTGTGAGGTATTGCAAAAGTAATGAGAGCGAATCTCGCGCTCTATTCTCTTTGAAATATCACCGAGCTTTCGAGCGATTTTTCGTCGTGTTGGCGTGTTGGCGCGACAATTCGCCAAGTCAAGCGAAAGTTCACAAGGCTAATCAAAAAATCAAGGAAGCAAATGTTCGAACAACCGAAGTATCGAAGAAAATTCACATCACGAAATGGAATATCCGCCAGCTTTCCGACTGCAAGATAAACACCCGGTAAACATGATCTCCGGCACATGACAAAACATGAACAATTTTTTTAAGCGTGTCTCAGATACAGTGATACGGGTTCAACTCAGAACTGACTCAATTCCGTTTTTCATTCCATCCAAGAAATAGAAACAAAAAGGTCCAAAAGCTATAATTGCGGCAAACTGCGCGAACTCTTCTTTGACAGGCAAGACAAGACCAGACTTACACATGCAGGAGGTCATGCCATCGCGTGGGTGAAGTCATCAAGAATCCCTGCATCTTTACCAGTTTAATTTCCCAGCAAAAAAGGGATACTCGAAGAAATAGCATAGACATATGATTTCAACTACACATTCGCCTTTCGACACAGCTTGCTGCCCGGGGCTTGCTGTCTTGACGACTTAGAGAACTGCTCATGCATTGCGTTACAAAATGTCATTCAAGCAAATCATACCAAATTTGCATACGGCAGATTTGTGTTTACTCAGGTTAGAATTGACGTGCCGAATTTCTTTCAGATCGCGGAGTTTTAGTTTCCTTCAGACTTTTTTGGTTTACTTCGAAGATTTAAAATGTGATATCGACTTCAGCGTAATGAGTGGAACTATTTTTACAAACATAATGTGTTTTTCCAATTAAGACTTCGGGTATTATTTCTTCTCATCTGAGTGACCATGTTCATTTCTCACACGTGTGAGCGCAACTAATTAAAAGTATTTGTCCGAGTTTAATATGTTGGTGGAAGTACAGCAACACTGAACAGGTGAATGTCGGTTCTTTAATAATGTGACTGATGGACTGTGCTTTGCCATTGTTCCTCATTTAAGTGAAATAAATCGAGCGAAACCTTTCGCGCCGCTAAGCGTACCGCATGTCTGGGACTCCGGGACACATAAACAATAACACGCGTGCTTGGTTTGAGTCTCGTTTCTCCCTAGCCGTTAAAAAATAACATAGAAGGCGACCAGTGTCAAATTCAGAACCTAGTGAACTCTTTATCGGATAAAAAATTCAAAACCGAAGAAAAAAACTTACAAGGGACCAAATAAACAACTGATTGCAAGTTACAAAGGCAGCCAATTTCGAACGTGCCTTGCGCTATAAAGTGGTCTCTTTTTTACCTTCTCCGGGTTCCGGGTTTTTAAGATGTTAGGGCAAAGACGTTCTTGCGCTTACTTGCGGTCCAGATATCTTACCACAAAGAAGTTCTTGCGGTTTTAACTTCTAAACGCAAAGACGTTCTTGCGGCTTGCAGTATTCAAGTGCAGGCATCCTGCAAGTAGCCGCAAGAAGTTCTCGGCTTGCGGACGCAAAAAGAAGTTCTTGCGCGTGCATTATTTTTGGGCTGTACTGTACAAAAAACCCCAAACTTAAACAACCCTTCGCCGTTCATATCTTAAATACTGTAAATTAAAAGACAAAAACATAGGAAGGTAACATTCAGAAGACTAACATGCGCATGCGTCTTGTATAAGACAGTACCGCTCTTGAGTACCCGTACCACAAGCTTTACAGCACTTTCTTCGTATGTTAAGCCAACTTGCTTTCACCAAAACCCGTGTCCATTTTATAAACCGGCGGTCGCCATCATGGCGACGGCCGGTTAATAAGCGATTTTCCGAAACCAGTCGGCAATGCCACCAGCACACCTTTTTTCTACACATATAGCTCTTTAACCAAGGCATCGTACTGCTCTTTCATTAACACTTTTATCCCCAATTTTTCCATGGAAAACTCAATTGCCTCGTGGAATAGTGACTGCATTTGGTAAAACCGGATGTGCGAATACCTGACGCCTGCGCAGTTTGACCGATCATAGGATTCTTGTTTTCCGGTAAACGCTTTATCCCAGAGTCCCTCGTTCCCTACCGCTGGTCTAGGGTAACGCGGACTCTGGGAACGAGATTGCCAATAGCTACGATCCGAAAAATTTTGGTTGTGACGTCAGCGTACGTCTGTAAAGACTCTGGGGGAGGGTGAGGGAAGTCCCAAGGCAACCCGACCGGGGATGGAGAATGCCATCTTTTCTTGGCGGGAAATCGCGCGGTGCTTTTGGGCAACCCCCGTTTTTCTTGGCGGGAAATCGCATGACCATCGTCGCTTTTGAAAAAGAGGTTTCTTTAAAAAGCTTAAGTTCATTTAGCAAAACGATTGTTCGACAGTACTGTAGTTTTAAACTTGAGAAAAAAAACATTTAAGAGCCACAGTCTGTAACTTTCGAGAATCCGCGGTCAGGAAGCGAAAATTCGAATTTTCTTTTTCTACACCAAAAAGACCCTTTTGGTGAACCTTTTTAAAAAACGATAGCCAAAAGTTCCAGCGAGGCCTTATTTTGACAAAAACAGACAAAGTTCGAAAAGCTACCCAACCGCCGTCGAAGGCCGAGGTAAATTATGCAAATTAGCGTATTTTCAACTCGCCAGAACATGACAACAAAAGCTCGGACTAAATTCACTTTTTCACCATTTGTTATTCATCACTTGGACTTCCTTTTAAACTACATTTCATTGCCATGTTAACAATTTTTCTTTGCTGTTTACACGCTTAAAAAATATAGCATTCGCTCTTCAGTTGATTCATCAAATTTTACCTTATTTCGGAAGATCGCAGCGCCGGGGATATGCGTATCTACAGGGCAAAAAGGGATTCTATCGAACGGGCAATTATTCTTCTTTATCATACTGAAATGGTTAGTTTGGCCCGTAAAAAGCAAGCGCGCTAGAGGCAAAAACGTAGAGACCATTTTCACACATTTCGCCGTTTTCTCTGTTGTTCTCATATTACAAGCTGCGTATCATTTTGAAACAAAAATCAATGATACGTTGGTCATTTTGGTCAATGCTCCCAATTTTATTTGTTTTTAAATTATAACACTTTATATCTGTAGCAACAACTTGACTTTTTGAGACTTTTTTGACAACTTGCTGCTGAGACTATGTTAATACAAATAGGTATAAAGGAAAATACATTATTTGTATCAGGCGCTTCTCTCTGTTCGCTCTGATTTCAATTCAATATCCGACCTGAGTCAAAGGCCACCTACGAAATCTTTTTTGTTGCCTATATAAGTATAGTTATTCACTTACTCGTCTTTTTGTGGTACAGACGTCTGAACAATGCGGAAGATGTCTTATCCCCTTCGAAGAGAAGGCAGCAAAATGGAATTTTCTTCCTGGTAGGTGTACGTTTTTATTTTGTGGAGGCGACAACAGGTTGTCACGTTGCGTGACATACAAAATTACATGGATATGCACAGCAGAGCGTCCGCGAAAATTAGAAAAAGAAAACACAAAAAGGAAAACGAAAACAAAAACCACAAGAAGAGTGGCAGAAAACTAACACATTTCCCTAAGAAAATGTTCTCGACTCATCGACAAAACCAATAACGAAAAGAAAGCCAGAAATAAATTTATATATAAAACAATAAAAATATGAACGTTTGAGAATACAGAAAAGGATATTCCTATAACTTGGGGATGAAAATAGGATGCAAACCAGCAACCGATAAAAAATGGAGAGATTTTGGAAGGCCTGATTTACGATTGTCCTTCATACCTGACAATTTTGTTATTTTCTTTGGCAGGAGGGGGAGGGGGAGGGTGGGAGTGAGGGGTATGAGTAAATCGCAAAAATGCAAAGATTTACCAAGTTAGGGCTAAGCATATGTGAAATTTGTTTATGAAAGATACTACTCTTCCATTATTCCTGGGAAAATCAGCAATTTGGCGACAGTGGTATGATATATACGTGCGAGACGTTTCCTCTCTCGTTCCAATGTGCGGAGTACTTTGTTAATGATGCCCTTAGAAATTTCTCCTTCCGTTCATTGACCATGAAGCAAATTCTAAGCGTTCAGCTTAATCTCGAATGTCGTAACCTTTTAGCTCTGCAATAATTACAAGTATGTTTCTGCTAGGGTTTATCCTTAAACAGCAGTGGAGTACAACAACAAATAATGAACCAGGAAAAAATGCAAACTTTCAAGCTATCGCCGTTTCCTTATCTATTACATCATGACACGGTTGGATAGTACCACCGGGTAATTTTGTGGCAGGTGGCGCAAGGCTCATAAATATCAGTGCCAGACGGAAATGAATTGACAGAAAAATTCGACTCTTATTCTATCAAATAATGGGAAAAGAACGGTCAACAGAAGTCTGATTCTCATGTCATGAACATGCAGTATGAGAAGTGTACTTTTGTTGTTTTGTGGCATTTTCTTGTGTAATTTTCAGGGAACCTGTTTGGCGAGGGCAAAGAAAGGTAAGCCGCTGTCGAAATGTTACGGTTTGTCACTATCTAAACATAGGTACTGTTATGTTTTGTCTTAATTGAGATGATTATCTAAGGGTAGTCAAAACAAGGTAATCTAGAGATTAGCGTAGAAGAATTTGACGTTTATATCCAAAATCCTCCTTTACGTTACTCACCGCCCGGTGGCTATTTTGAGGTTGGCAGTTTTATGGCATGTCTATTGTAGATAGCTTGAATGGTTAATTATAAGCCTTCCAAATGGACCTCAATAAAACACATTTCTTTGATTAGAATCTGTCTTTTCAAAGTGTTTCAGTCTTTGATGAGTGGTATTTGGATATTTTAAATCCAATTTAGCTTCGTCAGCTACGATGGTGCTATGATTATTTCACACCTTCAAAATGATGTAGACAACACTTTGTTCAGTTCAGTTTAGGAAGGGAAGACGAAAAAGGCTCTCCAGCGTCAATGTAATTTGCAACACTTCTCTCGTGTAACACGAGAAGAAAACAAGACATTTTGACAAAACTGTAACAAACGTCTCACCCATTCCACTGTTTTATTCCTGGTGTTTTTACGCTTGATTACTTCAACTTTACAGTTGTGAAATACGAGCCATTGGCGTAAAATGTCTAACAAGCGAAAATTCAGTTTTGTTTATTTATCGGTTGTGAAAACTAAGGTTTTTCCCCTTACTGTCCTGCCTGGCTTCGTACTCGTAGAATTTATTTTGCAAATGTGCGCAGAACGAGCGGCCGAAAGTTTTCGGATCCTCTGACCCAGGGAACCGGAAAACGGTGTTCAAAAGTTTAAAAGTTTAGAATATTTTTCTCGCACGCCGTATTAACATGCGTAGAGGGCTTTCACATCGGCCACGTTGGAGGCAAAAAACAATTAAAACTATTTGCAAAGGAGAAACTTAATGCGGTTGCCGAGAAAATCCTCTATTCGCTCATGTATATTTAGTTTGTTCTCTGTCAAATCTTTTTGCAACATGTAGTCTTAAAGGAACCGTTGTTCTGTACAGCCCAGTGCGACCACATAATGACCAGGCAGTGTATTCAAATGATGATCGGATAAAAAGGCGATTATTAATAAAAATATAACTTTGTACTGAGAAAAATAAGTTTGCCGAGCTTTGCCGCGACAATTAAGGCCCCTGCT
This sequence comes from Siderastrea radians, assembly GCA_964017195.1. Taxonomy (NCBI): domain Eukaryota; kingdom Metazoa; phylum Cnidaria; class Anthozoa; order Scleractinia; family Rhizangiidae; genus Siderastrea; species Siderastrea radians. The sequence goes on along the minus strand of OZ024889.1, from coordinate 11,303,366 downwards.
AAAGAGAAGGGGGGGGGGAGGGGGGGAAAGGGGAGTCGCACTAGAGCGAATTTTTTTTTGTTCGGTCCGATTTTGACCCAAAAATTGGCACTGACCAGTTTTTTGGGTTTGCGTTCCGGTCGCACATAAACCTACATGACAAGGCTAAAGTCTTGTGTAAACATTGATAAAACGCCTATGTAAACAATGATAGCTGTGTAGCTGTGCATCAATTTCCTTGAATAAACACGCAGTTGACATGTTTAATGGCTTTTTGTTTTCTTTGGGCGATTTTGGAAAAATCTGCCTGCCCCACCCATACACTTCGGCATCTTTGAACTTTTTGGTCCTCTGGCAAATTTTTCCAAAATTTGCTCGAAGGGGTCGCATTAGGGAAAACTCCAATGTTGACCCAATTTTTGAAAAAACAATCAGAATTCACTCTAGTGCGACCCATGCCAGATTCAGCATTTTTATTCAACATTGTTGAAATGGGCAACGCGTTTCAGCACCTTGTTAAATGACGTCAAATGATTCTGAAGGATGCTAAATGATGCTAAACAAAGTTTAACCCTATTTAGCCTGAAGGGGAGGGGGGGGGCACATTGTGCCCGCGCTGACTTTAACGAATTGTAACTTTTAAACGGGTAGACAAATAATCACCAAATCTCGTGACTGGGTCATTGACATGTTTATGATGATTGACGTTTCCATAGCAACCGTCTACTGAGAAGTGTATTTTGACTATTTTCTGTCTTTTTGCAGTCTCTTTTTTTTTCAGTTTTTCCCCTTCATTAATAAGAAGAAGATAATCCTTTCCTTTTTGTGCTTGGTTTGGTTACGTATGTTTCTTAGAACAAATTCATATATTTTTCGATGTCGTCATTGTCAGCTATATAACTGCAGCCTCAAAATTCAAAATCGCTGGTTTGTGACGTCATTGTGACGTCGTGACACGTCATAATTGACACGACATAAGCCCAATCTGTTAAGCTAATGATGTGCTAAAAACGTGCCAAGTTTCATCACAAGAGCATTAATACTTTTCGAGATCTATCGGGGGGCACTTTGTGGGGGGGGGGGGGGCACTCAAAAAAAGCCCAGGCAAAATAGGGTTAATTTTCGTCAAGCATTCGTACAACAAAGTGGTGCTCAACAGCTGATGTTGGATGAATCCTTTTTACCGAGACATAAAAGGTAGTCCTGTTATTGAGATGGCCATAGGGCGGGACACGCTGTAACATAGGCAAAGTCGCACATAAGTCAAGAACGCCCACACGGCCGGAGCTTAACCCGGTTTCTGTAGCATGAAGTAACTGAGAGTTTTGCCACTCCCCCTGGATGGGATGCTAGTCCATCGCAGGGTTGCCCCCAGCAGTATGTCCCCGGTACCCATTTATGCACCTGGGTGGACAGAGACAATGTGGGGTAAAGTTTCTTGTCTAAGGAAACAACACGGTGGTAGGAACTGGGCCTCGAACCACTGACCTTCACCACTGCGTCCCCACCGGGACCCGCTGTAGTCAGTACTTATGTCTGTGGTGTGGTCGTCCAGGTAAAGGTATTATCCTGAGGTAGTCCTAATAAGCAATGGTGTCACCCAACAGCTTTTACGCTTCCCTGTCCTTTTATAATGAGGAATAATATTGATTAGGAACTGGTACTTTCGAAGCCTGGTAACTGTGACATCGATTTGGGGAAGAGCAATTTTATTAACCATTGTATTGCACCCAGCAATACAGGAAAGTATTTACACAAGCCAAAGAAACCCAACGAGGTTTAGTAGAAGTTTAGTAATACATTTTCATCAAACGGAAAAAAAGCTTCTGAAATTAATTTTCTTGTCATTCTTTATTGTGATCTTTTATTTGTTGTACATCCTCGCAGGTAAAACGAGAAGTGGTCCTCAACCAAGCGTAAGAGAAGAAATTCCGATAAAGAGAACTTTCGGTTTGTATGAAAAATACTTTATCTCAAGTATTTTTTTTAAATTTTTGATAGTATATTTATATAACATACATTAGCAATGGAAAGTTTTCTGTAACGATTGCCAAGCCAACATTTGAAGGCTTTACCTCGGGGTAAGAACCTGTGAAACCGGCCGATGATGTAAGACAAAGGAAACAAAACATTTTAAACACTACCGTACAGCAAAATAAAAGCTACCAAACAAAGAAAATCTTGTCAGGTTCTTACACCGAGGCAAAACCCATTTTAAATCGGTGTGTATTGCCTAGCGATGCAGTTACCTAAAGGCTATCTGCATGGGTACGACTTCTCTATTTCTGGTTCGAAATGAATCTATTTGGGTATTGCTTGAGTCAACCGGGTCCACAACAAAAACCAATCGTGATCTAAATCATTCGGTTTTCGGCCTCTCTTACCATCAGCTTATAAAACAGTCTCGAAAAACTAGTGAATATATTAATCTTATCAAGGTGTGGTCTATTATACAGGCTCAACTTCGCATATAAAGGGTTCAACAATAGCCTCACACTGCCCTCGAACTTAAATTGCACTTAAAATTTAGATATCAAGAAACAAAGAGGAGTCATTCTCGAGAGGTGGGATGGAATCGACGGTTATTTGTGCAAAAACTTGTTGCAAGATCCTCGGTTTCCTAGCATGCCAACATATTCCTCAAACGCGCCAACTTTCAGTGAGCCAGTCAACTGGGGAGACAATTACGGTTCACGAATCAGGGGCTACTTTGTGCCAGAGGAAAGCGGACCACACGTCTTCTTTATAGGTGAGAAAGAACAGCAGAAGTGCTTTATATACGGTATCTACCTTGCACGTATTAACTGGACATTAAGGACTAATATCCCAAGTCCTGCAAAATGTCCTGAAAAGATATACCTTTTCTCGGCATTTTTCAACCCTTTTTTTATCTCAGACATACAGGACACACATATTTTCGATTTTAGTGATGGAATTTTTTTGTTGGAACCTTACCGATTTCAGAAGCTTTTTATTTTTGCTTAAAACGCATTTTCCGAATGAAAAATGAGAGTGTGGTGATAGATGGTGGAAATAGTAAATCGTAAGCAAGGAGATTTGAGTCAATGGGTTGGGTTTTAATCAGACGGTCGACGGGTTAAACAAAAAAAAATCCCAAGTTCTTCTTTTCGAAAAAACCTTAGGGGCGGCAAAGAACCATTTTTTATTAGATCGTAGTCATAGATATAATCATAAGTGTGCTATGTGAAACGTACATTTTCTAACATTTCTAAGAAAAAAGAGCAGCATTATTCTTAAAAAAAGTAAAAACCTCATTCTTCGTGGATGATATCACAGGCTCCCAGCCCGCCATTTAAAAACTGGGGAGCCTAAGCAGTCGTGACTGACGTCTTCTGCAACTACTGAAACGGTACTTGAAAACATGAATCCATGTTACTTCAGCTATTTCGTGATTGCTTTAACTCTTTGAACTTATACAGTGATACCAAATTATTCAGGAACTACATTGGCGGGGACGAAGTTCACGTTCTACATAATACCCTGAATTTGGTCATATTGAGTCCCTGTTTTGAAGAGAATGGCAAAGAAATGTACCAAATTTAAAACACATACACAGAGTGTTTTTGTTAGGTACGCTCCTCAATGCCCTCTTCGTCGTACTTCCTGTTGAATAAAAACGTAGGGCGAAATAGTTCAGTGTCCGTTTTTTATTTCAGAGAGTGACAACGAAGGCCAGCTGTTCCTCAGTACGACAGACAACCCTGACCAAAAAATACTTATATGTAAAGTTGGAAAAGACCACGAGTCCCTCCCCATGCAGTTCAAAAAGTAAGGACTTATAATATAGCTATGCTATTGGTTACATAATTAAGCATTGAAAGAAATTCGCGTGAGGTTTGTTTATAAATCATGTAAACAAACCTCAAGTTATTTTCTCAAACAATCAGAAGTGAAACAAACAAACAGGGTGTCAGTAAAACACGGGGTCGGGGTCGGGGTCGGGGTCCATTGTTCTTTTGTTTCGTTTTCTGTTATCTTGCCCTAACCAAAACATAAAACCGAAAACGAAACAAAAGAACAGTGGACCCCGACCCCGACCCCGACCCCGACCCCGTGTTTTACTGACACCCAAACAAACAAAAAAACAAAAAAAAAGGTGTGACTTGCTCGCACAATTTTTTCTTTCGGTACATGACGTTAGTTACATGTTTTTGCTTCGAGTTCTGATTGGTTCGTTGCGTTTGTTTCGTATGTTGTGATTGGTCAGACTAATTACTTTGGTATTGTTATTACGACACTCATTTTAAAAACCCATTAAGATCTTTAAGCAGAGGTATCTTTGTAACCAAAGCATTTTTTCTTTTACAGCTGCATTCGCTGAGTTTCCATAATGATATGATAATTTTTGCGTTTTATTGTCACTTGTTGTCTCTTGTTGAGAGAAGCTTGAGATTACCAAGTGTACCATCTGAGGAGGTGCATACTCGTAGTCACTCATGACTCATGTCAACACAGGAGGACTAAAAGCACGAGGCCACGCACTATCGATAGAGTGGGAGGGGACAGGGGGGCGGGAGACCGGGAGAAAAGGGGGCGGGAGGTGTACGGGAGGCGGGAGAAGAGGGGGCGGGAAGCGGGATTCCCAAGGTGGCGGGAAGCGGGAGAAAAAGGGAAGAATTACGCAACATTGCGCAATATTTCGCAATCGAAAAATGCAAAGGGGCGGGAGCCAAAAAATACAAAGCGGGAACCGGGATTAAAGGGTACGGGAAGCGGGAGGTTTAAACCCCCCTGTCCCCCCCCCCCCACGATAGAATATCTACCTTTCTGCACCGACACTGAGGTTTATTGTTTCAGTGTATACCAAACCAGTGGATAACAAGTACCCTATTTTTTTTCCCTAAGAAATGAGAAACAACTCGCGCATAAAATCCAGCACAATAACGGCCGGGAGATAAATAGTATACATCAAACCAGTGGATAGTGTTTATCGCACGCTCTGATTGGCTACTCAAACTCGGGATAATGTCTGCTATTCACTACCCAGCAATTGTAGTTCTGGATTTCGCACTCGAGTTTTTCCTCGTTTCTTAGGAAAACAGGATTTATTTCGTGCTGGCTATCCACTGGTTTGGCATATCCTAAAACAATTATCCACTACAGTGTCCCCGTGAGGAGTGGAAGATATTTACCTAGCTGCCTCGCGGCTCGGTAAATATCAACCACCGTTTACCTCTACTCCAGTGAATAACTGTGAACTATACAGAGTTAGTAGCCAATCATAGCTCGCGAGAAACACAATCTGCCAGTTTGGTATATACTAACAGATATTACCTACTCTTCGTCACAGATAAGGAATGAATTTTATGTCTGTAGGTATCCTGAACAGGAATCCTATCCAATCAACTTGAAGAAAGGCACATATTACTACATCGAGGCGCTTCATAAAGAACAATATGGCAACGACTCTTTATCGGTAGCTGTCCAGACTCCTGATAAGAAGTTTTATGCACCCATTCCTTCCCAGTTTCTGTGGACAACGGCGCCTCCTAAGCCTCAAGGTAAAATAATATAACATAAAAATTATTGATTAATTTACAAAAATTATTTATAACAGCAGGTGTGAATATTACAAATATTATTTATTTGCAGCTAATGACACAGCCCCCCAACTTCTACTTGTGAAGATAGCAGCTAAGGCGGGAGCCAAGGCTGGAGCCACCCTCGGGTTGTCTGAAGCCAAGAAAAGTGGGGCGCAAGCAGGTGCTTTGGCCGGGGCGGAGGCAGGTCAGAAGGCTGGGGCCGAGGCGGGAGCTGAAGCAGCAACTAAAGCAGCAACTGAAGTGGCTACAAAAACACTGAAGGAGGCTTTGGAAAAGATAGGATCGTTAAATAAACCGGTAGGTTATCTGTGATGTTAATTAGAAAGACAATTACTCTCTCACTTACTCACTCACTCACTCTCTCTAAACCTTGTTAACCATGTGGCACACACGTTCGGAGTTTCAAAGCTGATCTGCCTTGAACGTTAAAACTAAATTGAAGCTTTCCTGAAACCAAATGTGCTGTTAAAAGCGAGCAATCATAAAGGAAGCCTTGGCCACCGTAAAGAAGTTCAACGTGATTTACTCTTGGCAACGTAAGTTATTCTTATATTTCACTGAAAAGGTGGAAACATGGTAACGCAATTTAATCTTGTACTCTTATTCTTTATTCTTATTCTTCTTATCTTCTGACGTTTTTGGAAAAATTAATTGCAAGAAATCTTAGATGGCCGATCCACCGTGGCCGCCGTTTTGGGAATCACGACGCCACTAGTTCATGTTGCAGACCTTAAATGAAACATTCTAACCATTCTAGATAACCTCTTTGTTTAACTGTTATAGCTGAATCCTCCTATCAGTACCTAAAGATAAAACGAGCCCGAAATGTTAATTTAATGGCAACGAAGGTGGTACTTACCATTTAAACATTAGCGATCTTCAGATCCCACTACGGGTACGAAATTGACTACGACTACGACCTTTTAAAATCCTTGACACGGACTTTCGGTTGTGATTTGTCCTATGAATATCGTTCACTTAGCATTCTTCTCTGCTGGTCAGCAACAGGGAGGAACGAGGGCGTTGAGAACGTAAAGGTTTTGAAATGCGAATGTCGTACTCGTACTCAATCTCGTACTCGTAGTCCAATCTGAAGGTCGCTATTAAAACATTAAAACGGAACATATTAGTTTCAGCGTTCCAATGTCACAAGGTAAACAGGAGTACCTAAGGGGTTTTTGTCCCCCAAATTTTGTGATCCATTAGATTTTTTTATTTTTCTATCGTTTCTTGTCAAAATAGTAATGACCTGTAGGATCTTGTTTTCAGACCTTTAACATATTCACGGCAAATGGAAGTGTAATACCCCTACATCCTGGTGAAACTAGCACTTCCGGGGAGAATGCAACGCAAACGACAACGAGTGGTGCGGGTGGAGGTCAAACAGGTCAAACGAGTCAAACAAGTCAAACTGGTCATACTGCAACGGGACATACTGGGATGGAAAGTACAATCAATACCACTATTGGAATCCAAATGGGGGCCCCAGGTGCACCGGCGGAGGTTTCTGGCCACCCAGGGATTTATCATGGTGCGTTTGTCTACAACAGGGCAATCCCATACTATATTCCCCCGAAGACTTACAATCCTCATATCATTGCCAGAAATCCAGCGTTTTTGGACGCCCGAGGTTTCACCAGAGTGAGTAAGTATAAAAAGAGTTTCACTCTTACATAACCGCTTTCCTTTTCTGTACCTCAACTCTCATAACCCCACTGCTCGAAAGTGTGTAGCCCTGGTGGGGCTACAGACTCCTAGGTAACTTCCAGCTGCATCCGCGATTTTTGCTACTATGCGCTCCCAAATTGGGTCTGTGGGAGAACAATAGCTGGTACAAGTTTCGAAATGAGGCCAAAAATGTCCGTTGTGTTTTTCTTTTGCAAACTAGGAGAGCTTCATGTTTAACAGCGAAAAATGGAAAGTTTTTAAGGTAATGGTTAGGAGAGGTGTGTCCGGGTAGCACTTTTTTGATGCCAGTTGGTCCTAGTGCTTGTTATCAGAGATGTGTGTCATTATGGAGTTTATTATAATGCTGTTGCTTTAAATCAGACGCTCTTTCCTTCTATATCTGATCGAAAGGAGTTTTAATAATGCATAAAAGACATTCCCCTTTTGCCTATTACTCATATCTGTTGTGACCAGATGATGATGAGAATCGTGATAATGGTGATGATAGGCCGTTGCAACAGGCCATACCAAGTCTATATGCTTGTCTTTTCCTTTACTTAACCTCACGGTTTCTTGCCTTGACAGTTGTTAATGGGGCTCTGTACGCGATATATGCCATTGATGTTCCTGCCATGCAAAATCCGTTTTACAATCTCTGCTGGCGGATCACACATGGCAATTTGGAGCTGACTCAAAATTGCCAGGTGAGAATTAAAAAAAAAAACAATTTTAATAGATTTATTGAAAAAGCTTTTTTTACTTCATATTTTGTTCACTATTTTCAGTATTGTAAACGCATTGAGGTTTTGCAAATGCGTCCTAAGAACTATCATCAGTTCAGTCATCAATATTAAAAAGCTTTTGTCGTTCCGCATACGAACGAGGTTTATGGGCAACTTCTTCCCATGGCCCTCGTTAGTAATTATTAGATTATTTGTTGTGACCTTTAATACCAGAGTCCATTTTCCCCTTTTTTCCAATGTTTTTTTTCTTCCAAAATTCGAAACCAAAAGACTGAAAAAAATGCGCTGCCTCAGTACTAGTTATATACTATTCGCTCTGACGAAGAGTTATAACATGAAACGTCGGCATCTGAATCTATTTACGGCGGCCAATTTACCTGATATTAACTGCTCTGTGGGACGAAATGGTCTTGAATTGGTAAAAAAAAGCTACTAAAATGGTAAAGCAATACGTAGTTCTCGTAACGTACACACCCTTTATGTACACACCCCGTCGAAACAAAGCCACCGTGACATTTTTTCTAGGAAATCAAAAGACGTACTTCACTGGAATGTTTGCTAGTTTTGCTGATAAAAATACTGAAATCTTCAAATTTCCACAGGAAAAGAGACTATCACAATGGCAGAATTCTCATGAAATTACCGATGGGTTTCAGAAAACGCTCCTAATGGGTCGCTGTCACAACTAAACATGTTAAAATAAGTCATGAATGTTCTTTAGGCTTTCGTGGCTCACATTCCCGGATTTGACAAAGGCACAGGGGAGCATCAGACTATATCATTCGAGTCGGTATGTGCTCCTGGCCACTACACTCGACAAAAGAACTACAAATTTGTTTTAGGAAAGAAGGGAGAGACGAAGTTTGGTAAGCTTACATTTATATTAATAGCTAAAGGAACAGTTCTAGTTTTAATAGTGGGGCGCTCGACATATAAGTCCACACAAACTAGTAAACATTACGCCCCCGTACTAACAGGTTAAACAACTGGAAAATCATGCTTGAGGATCAGAGATCCCTTGGATGATTGTCCACTCACTCTGCCGAAGTTTCCTCAGAAGGTCAGTGGTTGGAGCACCCTAGTACGAGATCGGGGTGTCAAGGGCTCGCTGCGCAGTCTTGGGGCTTATTTGGTTTAAATTTGTCATTTTTTTTCCTGCATGGCATACCTGGGGCTAATCTCTTAAGATGAGTACATTATTACTTTATTTGAAATAGAATTTATACGTTTGAGAAATTAAGATGAAATTGTTGATATTATCAGCGATCCTCAGTGAATTCAGTCTACAAACTGGTCGCTTCTCAACTAATGATTTAACACCGTTATATATTTGCTGGTCAGTTTTTCTTCTCTCTCTCTCATTACTTTTTTTTTATTTTTAGAAGAACAGTTTGACTATTTAAGACCATTCAATTTTAAATTAAATTACTCAATTAATCTTTCATTGTTTGAAACGCCAGATTACGATGCAAGTGCAGCATTTTTCCAAGTATTTTCGTTGCCAGGAGCATTTCAGTTTAGCCTCATGCGGAAAGGTTGGTACATCTGCAGAGGTTTGCACAAGGATTATCACCGAACAGAAATAGTTACCGACTACAACATGGCAGACACAGCATGGCTGAAAAGATGCTCATTTGCTTTAAGACCCCTGGCGGCAAATGAAAATGCGCAAATGAATTGCTTCGATACGATTCAACCACCCAAGCCTTCTGGAATTCCTGGAATTAGCAGCCCACAGACAACAATTTCAACGCCACCACAAACAAATAAAACAACACCCACGACTCCCCCGGTTACCACCAACCCAACCACGCCACACAAGCATGATGGTAAGTAAGTAAGCTTTACATGCGTTATAAATTAAAATTTATCTATTTACTTATTGATTTTATTTTCGTTTATTTTTTTGGTTGCTTGTTTGAGACCTGCAATAAGTTTTCACGAGTAGTTATTTAAAGTTTCCCAAATTGCTTGGGTAACGCACGCAACTGTAATTTCCTTAATGAGAAGGAATGCTTTAGGGAACAACAATATCAAATAGAATTAAAATGATCAAGAAGCATGGAATCAGTGGATGTATAATGCGATAGATCGATGCTGTAGTACTGGATTGGCTCAAAACATGGTCATTTACTCTGTATCCCGGCCATAGATAATTAACAGTATTAACTGCTATTTATTATTTAAAAATGACGTTAAAAGAAGCCCATGATCTAATTTATTCCTTGGATCGTCACAACTGTCTCCAAAATGATTATCTTATCTCGACAGACTGTGGAGGCTCCCCTTTCTAGCTACCGTTTTCTTTAGATGGATCAATTAAAAAATCCTCATCCATCAAAATTGTTATGTTAATGCGCCAATATGGCTGCCAGTTCAATTTATGCGCTCTGTTATTTTAGCGTTTAATTTGAAATAAGGCCGCTTGTTTTGGCCAATGGAAACTTAACTTCGACATCGAAGGAGCTCAACTTTCATTTTCAGTGGTTGTGATTCTACCGCTTTCCATCATCTAGCGTTGAGTGTCAGCCCGCTTTATTATATCAACTTTCGAGCATCGTTCAGGCGTGTTGAAGCTTCGTCGAACTCAAGGCTCATTTATCCTGTTTTGAAAACCTCTAAACATGGAATGGTGACCCTTGCTTTGCCGAATAGGCTGTTCTGGATGGACCTTACCATCTACATGGACGTCGAGAGCAACCCGGGAGATGATATCACTGAAAACCCTTCAAATCGAACCGTGCTCGTCAGGAATTCGGATTAAAATTCTCCTACCATTAAAGGAATTACATATTCAAAACGCGAACTGTTTCGACTTAAATCGAAACACACCATCTCTAACGACCTATTTCATCTCTTGAAAGACTTGAAGATATTGAAGACCCGTCGGGTGCGTGCTGGAGCTGCAATGCGTAATAAATTGAGCAAAATTCCTGCTCTTGAGGCTTCCATTCGCAGGAAACAGAAATACAAACAACGTAAACGCTCCGCTGAACACGAGAACCTTGTTCCAATTAAATGCAGTACTACGAACTCGACACGAATTATTGCTGGAAATCACATGAAGTTCTGTACTTGGAATGCAAGATCTGTCCGTAACAAATCTGCTGTCTTTCAGGAATATGTTTGTGACAACAAGATCGATCTGATTGCTTTGACTGAAACATGGCTGACGGCCAATGATGTGGCAGTTAAAGTGGAATGTACTCCCCCTAGGTATAAAATGATTGACTGTCCGCGGGCTGGGCGGATTGGAGGCGGCACAGCCTTGGTTTATCGGTCTGGATTAGCAGTTTCTGAAATCATTACCGGAGAGAAGCCTTCATTTGAGTTTGCTGAGTATATTGTTTCTTACAATAGCTCAAAATTCAGACTTCCAGTATTGTTGTTTACCGCCCTCCATACTCGGATACGCACCCCGGCCGGTTACTATCAGCATATTCTTGGATAACTTTGCTGATTATTTGGAATCTATTCTCTTATGCCCTGAACCTCTACTGATTGTTGGGGATCTCAACATTCATGTCGATATTCATGATCATAATGACAGTGTCAAATTTATGGATCTTCTCGTTTCCATGGGACTTGTTCAACATGTTAACACTCCCACTCATCAACGAGGCCACATATTGGATCTGATTATAACGCGTGAAGTTGATTCCTTAGTACACAAGCCACCAATCTCTGATTGTTTACTTTCTGACCATTGTACAGTTTTGTGTAATCTGTCATTGCTGAAGCCCTCTTTAACAGTAAAAGAGATTTCTTATCGGAAATTAAAAGCCATCCGCCTTGAAGCATTCAAAGATGACCTCGAGCTTTCTGATCTCTGTCGGAATACTCCACAAAATCTTGATGACCTTGTTGCATGCTACAACTCAACTTTGACTAGCATTCTTGATAAACATGCTCCTCTTACCACGAAAACGGTAACTGTGCGTGGACAAGTACCATGGTTTAATGATGACATTAAGAATGCAGAGCAACAGCGTCGAAAGCACGAGCGCAAGTGGAGGATGAGTGGTTTGGAGTCGGATCGGCGTGTATTTACATTGATGCGGAATTGTACCACCAAGCTAAGGGAGAATGCCAGGAGTGTCTACTATGCAGACTTTATTAACGACAATAACACCGATCAAAGAAGGCTTTTTAAAGCTGCAAATATGTTGTTGGGGCGTTCTGGAAACGCTGTCTACCCTCCTCATTCTGACTCCTTTACTCTTGCTAACGACTTCGGCAGGTTCTTTATTAAGAAGATAACTGATATCCGTACAAAACTGGATAGCTATGATTCAGCTGCTAGCCTTCGGGATGACGACGAGCCTAGTGTCGCGGGACCCCTTTTCACAACTTTCGAGCCTTTGACACCTGACTATGTAAGGAAACTTATAGTCAACTCTCCAAATAAGTCATGTGCTAGTGATCTTGTACCTACAACGATCGTGAAAGACTGTGGGGATGTACTTCTTCCGGTTGTAACTACGATGATTAATTTATCTCTCAAGGATGGCTTTTTTCCGGACAAGTGGAAGGAGGCATTGGTTAAACCTATCCTGAAGAAACCCAACGCTGATTTGGAATTTAAGAACTTGAATATGAATAACCAGGAAGTGACCCTGTTAGTGCTGTTAGACCTGAGCGCTGCGTTTGACACGATTGACCATACTCTGCTGCTTCGGCGTCTCCAGTCCAGATTTGGATTCACAGGGACAGCATTAGCGTGGCTCAGATCATATCTATCTAATCGATTCCAATACGTGGTCATTGATGATACATGTTCAAATAGGTTCGACTTGAGCTTTGGTGTTCCTCAAGGCTCTTGCCTTGGTCCACTTTTGTTTTCTATCTATACCAGTCAACTGTTTGACATTGTTAGTCATCACTTACCGCAGGTACATTGCTATGCTGATGATACTCAACTCTACCTGGTGTTCAAACCCGATAACAATGCTACTCAGCTTGCTGCGGTACGTTCCATGGAGGGCTGTGTTGAAGACTTGAGACGATGGATGATCAAAGATAAGCTCATGTTAAATGATGATAAAACCGAGTTCGTGCTAATCGGTACAAAGCAGCAATTGGCGAAAGTCTGTATTGACACTCTGTCGGTTGGCATTTGAGAGGTTTCAAACTCCAGCCTCGTTCGGAACCTTGGTTCGTGGTTTGACTGTAATTTGACAATGGCTACACATGTGAACAAGATTTGCAAAGCAGCATTTTACCATCTTTATAATATTGCTAGAATCAGGAAATATCTAAATCGGCAATCGACTCAAGCCCTTGTTCACGCGCGTAGATTACTGTAATGGATTGCTTTATGCTAACCCTTATTTGTGTAAGCTTCAGCGAGTGCAGAATGCTGCAGCTAGACTGGTTTTTCGAGCACCTAAGTTCTGCCACACATTGCCATTCCTATTTGAACTACACTGGTTACCTATTAAGTCTCGTATTGATTTTAAGGTTATTTTAATTACTTTTAAAGCGATCCATGGATTTGCCCTTAAATACATTTCTGATCTTATATCTATCAAGTCAAAATCGAACTATAGCCTGAGATCAAACGATGAACTGCTTTTGTCACCACCTGTTGTAGACTCCATCTACCCTCGGTGACAGGGCTTTTGCAGCGGCTGCGCCTAAATTATGGAACCAGCCACCGTCAGAACCAAGGAGAATCACTTTCATCGATCATTTTAAGCGAGCTCTGAAGACATATCTTTTTAAACAAGCTTTTTATTAGTGGACAGATATGTATATTTTTAATTTTTAATTTTAAATCTATATTTTATTTAATTTTTTTAAATCTATTTTTTATCTAATTTCTTAATTTATATTTCTAACGCGCATTTGAAAACCTGTGTTGAATTTGCGCGCTATAAATGCATATTATTATTATTATGATTGATTCATCTCCCGGAAAAATCGTTATATTTAAGTTTTTATCCTCCTCAAACGAACGGTTAACCCACAAAAAGTACATTGGTTGAATGTATCTAACTGTAACATTTGTCTCTATCTTCGTTATGTAGGTCCCTGCCTGAACTTTCACTTTTGGAACGATGCTGGTGTGCCTTTTATGCTCTATTCCAATCTTAAACCTGAAGGTTACTTAGTCACAGGGCCTGAGATACATCTTCACTACGTCATCAAAAATGGACAAACTGTAGGTTTGACTCAACTTCCAGACAAGAAAGACCAAGTCTCTGATTCACCTGGAGAGATCCTGTCGGAGGTAAAAATGTTTTACACCAGTGTCAACAAGCTAAATTTAAAAAAAAACTGCCCATTCAGGCTCATTAGGCTGCTGTTATCTGGCCGCTAATCTGCGAGGGCTCATCTAGGCCTGATAATTCAAACTTCCAATTTGTATGGGAAAGTCTTATTAGTGCTTATTAACTGGAATGAAGCAGGTGAACAAAGTCGACTAAGAAAAAAATGTGTAGAATTGCCAGCAACGCGGTTCTCAGACTTTGAACACGATTTTAATACAATCTCTGATTATTTTCAATAGGTACGATGCTGTCCACCTTACATTATCTGGACGCTAATCAATTCACTATTTTTTTTAACTTTACAGAGGCTCTTTTACCTGACGTCCTATGGAAATCCACATCATTTTTTTACAAAAGAACAATTCCAAAACAATAACTTACCTTCAAAAGAAACAACCATTGCGTAACAAATTCAATAAATTATCTTTTATTTTATTTATTTTACTTTTTTGTTGTTGTTGTGTTTTTCTAAAGACATATATCAAAGTTTGCGATCGCCAAGCCAATTAACAGAAAATAAACGCTTTATTATTGGAAGAATATTTTAGGCTAAGAAAAGGGACACTTTCACCTCATTTCAGCATCAGTGAGGATCATTTTCCTGTCTTGGTCAAAAACTTGCTTATCTTACATATAAATGCCTTTCTTAAACATGAACGTCTTCAAGATCACCGAGGAGGGCGATACCGAGTGAATTTTTTTAAAGAAACAACAAACTGCAACCCCTTTTTAAGATATTATATCAGACGCAGGGGAGGAACTTGAAAAAGGTCACCCGACCTTTTCAAGTTGGAATCTTTTTCCATCGTGGCCATTGGTAGCTAAACACGGTTACAAATAGCTCCCTTTGCGCTAGGATGGCTTTACCTAAAGCAAAACTGGACCCTTTTCACAAGGCTCCCTTTGATGCAATCCCAACTTTTACGCTTTTGAAACTGACGCTAAAAATAGTGCTGGTGGCCCTTTAAATGAGAAATAAAAAGTTTCAAACATCAGTATTTCGTTGTTAAATAGATCACGCCTAGATGATTTAGGATTGAGTGTCACTTAACAATATTGTTCATCGATT